>JAFEMH010001605.1:0-297500 GCA_022495995.1 Adenophora triphylla var. japonica | reverse complement strand
AAAAAAAAACACTATTTTTTCAATATAAATTAATTATATTGTAAAATAAAAAATATAAAATAAAATAAGTATTTCAGTATTTTTTTTAATTATAAATGATAATAATAATTATTATTATTATCATTAATAATAATTATTATTATTTTTTAATTAATAATAATTATTATTATTTTACTAATCATAAAAATAAAAATAAAGAATATAAAATAAAATAAAAGTGGTGGGGTATAGGATGATGAGTTGGAAGGGTGTTGAAAAAATATGGGTGTTGAAACTATTGTAGGGGTTAAAAATTAAATGGGATGTGGAATAATTAGGTGGAAGAAAGAGAGAAGATGATGTGTCGTGTTTTAAAGGGTGTTGAAAAAATTGGGTTGTTGAATCCATTGTAAATGGTCTTATCAGATTCACATACCAATTTCCTCCTCACCACCACTCTCTCTCTCTCTCCGCTAGTTCAACAACTATACACATGAATCTGAAAGTACAAAATTTGTAAAAACATCTCTAAAAAAGAAAACATGAATAAATAAGATTGTGAAATAGCAATAACCCTAGAAAATAGAAACCAAATGGTGCTAAAAAGTTCAAGAATAGAGATGGAGATGGAGAAATTTAAAACTTACATTATTAGCAAGCTAAAGATCCACAAAATTGAAGCTAAAAGAAGCTAAATAGCTCAAATCAGATATAATTGTTTGTATGCCCCTTCTCTATACATGTATATGTAAATATAGTTGCGCCAAGATAATGTTTGAGATGTCCGTATAGTGCTTAGAAACATCAACTTTTTCCTATTAACATTTGAGGATATTTAGTAACATTAACGGTTAAGTTGCTCATTTGGTGACCATAAGGTCACGGGTTCGAACCTTGACGAATAGCCTCTTAACAATTGTCAGGGAAGGTTCTAGCAAATGGTTCCCTCTCCCAACCCCCGCTTGACGCACCGGGATTTGCCTTTACATGTGAGGAAACTTAAGGTTTTAGTACTATGTGTAAATAAAGGATAACATTGAGCTATAAAAGCACATAATAAGGTTTAATTTTGTCATATTTGATAGTAAAATGAGAATTTCAGAAGCATAAGATAATTCTAGGATCTCCACCTCCATGAGTCCCATGTTATCACCAATCTACTGTTTATCAAATAATTAGATAAAAATGCAAAAAAAAAAAGTACCTCAACTATCAAGGTTGTGTGGATATTGTACCCAAAGTCATTTTTGTTGCATAATTAGTACCTAAACTTCCCACTTTGTGCAATTTTCATACCTACGACTAACATCGTCCATATTCTATCGTTAAAAACCCATGTGCCTCATCATGTGAATTTTCAGGGGTAAAATTGAATCTTCAAGTGGAGAGATTTCCTTCGTAATTCATGGTTGGACTATCAATGGAGGGAAAAAGGGGTATTTAATTGACGTTTTCCTTTTCCATTATTCTACCCACTTCATGAAGGGAAAGAGATGTCTGTGAAGGAGATGTATTGCAATTGTGGAAGAAAAACAGCAATGTGAACGTCTTGGACCAACGAGAATCCCAGAAGAAGATTTTGGGCTTGTAACACTATCAATGTAAGTCTATATGTAAGCCCTAGCTTTCTAGCATCTCAATGAAAGTTTCAATTTGCAATCCTATTGGATGGAAATTGTGGATTATTTATCTGGGTTGATCCTCCGATGTGTGCTCGTTCAACAAAAATCATTCCAGGTCTAATTCGTAAGATTAGAGAGAATGATACTCGCAAGAAATGTCGAAAGTTCTGGTGCTTGCTAGGTTTCTCTTAATAACTTGGCTTTTCAATGGAAGATATGAAAGAGTGTGGCAGTGGCAATAAAGGTGGAGAAGCATTTAGGGCAGAGTTGAGATTTTGATGGGAAAATTGTTTTGAAGTTTATGTATGTCAGTGTATGACTTTGATTTGGGGTTTTTGTTAGGATTTGAATTGAATGTGGTCGTACTTTGTTAAGATTTGAATGGGATTTTGGGGAGTTTGGTATGGTTTTGAATGAGATTTGCAATGCCCCTATTTTGGTTGTAAGAGATGAAAAATTGGTAATGTTATGTGATATTTTATGAGAAAGCATTTCAATCTAAAAAAAATTATCTATCACCACAATTGTTGTAAAACTATCTTTCATTACCGCTTGTGTTGCAGTCTGAACGTTGCCTATAGGATATAACTATTCTGGACAAGTTCTTGCAACTTGTCCCTGACAAATTTACTTTATTTGCTTCACAAGAGAAAAGAAGGGAGGAAGAAGATCAAATGTTTTTGTATCTTTCAACAGGTGCAATCTTTATATAGTTTTGGGTTTGATTTATGAATTGACAAAACTGTCCAAACCATGACAACTTTCGAAAAAAATGGGTAAATTCTATATACAAGGCATACTACATACAAGGCATCAATAATGGCAAAACTACCCCTCGCGTGTCGTGTGCGAAAGGACGACATGAAGGCTTTATGTCGTGTAATAATGCACGACATAGACCAATTTCGAAAAAAATCAAGTCGTGTGATATTATACGAAATGTACATTGACTCTGTCATTAATGTCGTAATAACACACACGATATGAGGCCCTATTCTCGTGTATATCCATACGACATTTCAAAATGAAAGTGTTCTTCGATGATTTGCAACACGATGTTAATGATACGCATATGCTATGATAAATTATTGAATTGTGTTGTTAATTGAGCAAATTTTGTACACTGAGGCATGACAAGTAGCAAATGTCATATTGGACCATACAATATCATATAACCTATCACGGTTAAGTGATACCACTTTATTTATAATCCCGAAGAAATGATTGTGGTGTTATATTTCTAATCAAGATTATATTTAAAGAAGTAATTAAACATGTTATAATTCATCATACAATAACACATAATAACATATATAACCTATCACATTTATTAGGTAAAAATGATATCACTTTATTTATCAACTAACAGACGATGTTATGATGTGCATATATTATGTTAAATTAATGATTTATGGTGTTATATTTCTAATAAAGATTATATATAATGAGTTAATTAAACATGTTATATAACGAGTTAAGTTGTTTCGATGATTTGCCAAATGAGGTTAATGATAAGTTGTACATTAGAGGAATGTCACTTGCTCAAGATTATATATTTGAAATTATCGTATTAAATGTTAATCAAGATTGTATGTTTATTGTTATAATAAGTTGGAAAACAAACAATGATTACATATATGAATGAACCAACATCATACAATATCATATAACCTACCACATTTATTTATAATTAAATTTAACTTTTTTATAAGGTGTTTCGTGTGGAAATATACGACAGGTAGCAAGATATATCGTATGAACAATACACGACACACAATAGATTACATTTCGTGTATTGTTCATACGATATAATTACCAGAAACAGTAAACATATCGTGTGAATTTTACACGACATGTACCAAACTATCTCGTGTTTAGTCACACGAGATATACCCAGATCAGAACACTTAAACCCCCACAAACCCTACCGTAATGTACCATTAACACGCAATATACGGCGGTTGTTTAACTCCCATGCAGCACCCACTTTGACAACAACCATTCTTTAACACCCATCAATCTATACACATTATTATCATTAATTCTCAAATCATCTAACACCATATTATGGATTCTCCACAACATTCTCCAAGTCTTTATGATCATATTGATCTTGAGCTTGTGGAATATATTTTTGAAGAAGAAGGTTTGCCACCAAATTCTCCACATCAAAATCAAAATCCAGCAAAGAATGAAGTAAGTTTTTAAAGTTATATTTGGTGTTTTGATCAAAATCGCAATAAAAATCCAATGTTGAAACGAAATTGTTTTTCAAGATTGGATTTTTAAATTCTGATATTACTCTATTTCGTGTGAGATTATACGAGTTTTATGCTATTTGTCGTGTGTGTATACACGAGTGATGGTTTATTACCTCGTATTATGTCACACGAGATAAATGCGTTTAAGTCGTGTACATTTACACGAGATGTTCCAGGAACATCTCGTATAATGTTACACGAAATGTCATACAGCCTGTTGTTTATTGTGCAATTTTCTAATTGATGGTAATACAATTTGTAGGGACCGGATGTCAGTGATCAATTCGATACATCTCTATTATTTTCAAATAGGGATGATCTTGTTAAACACGTACGGGATATCGCAGCCCGTCAAAATATAACCCTTTCTATAGGAGATTCGAGGAAGACAAGTGGCAAGATCCTAGGCTACGCGAAGATTGTATGCCATTTTGGTGGCAAGTACAGGTCCGAAAAAACTAAAGATGTGAGGTTGACTAGTACGAAGAAGATTGGGTGCAATTTTGAAATCCGGGCCAAAGATAGGGGTGATGGGGTATGGGGTTACGTTGTGAAGCATGGTTCTCATAATCATGACTTTCCAACGTATCCCGAAGGTCATCCGTTGGGTAAATTGACTAGTTCTGAATATGAGGAGGTGTGTAGCGCAAGTCAGTCTTCGGTGCGTCCAAATAACTTTCTAACAATGTTAAAGAGGAAGGATGAGAAGAACGTGAGTACTCCGAAACACGTCCACAATGCCCTCACAAAATGCAAGTCACAAGAACGACAAGGGAGATCCTCGCTTCAACAGTTCATAAAAGCACTCGAGGATAAGCAATATACCTTCTTCATGAGAAAAGCTAACGAGAGTGACATGATCGGTGACATATTCTTCTCTCACCCACGAGCATCGGATATGCTTAACTGTTTTCCATATGTAGTACAAGGTAAATTTTTGATTTTTTTGAATGTTTTTTTTGACTGTTTTCCACAAGTCGTATGCATTTTTTTGAATTGCAATTTTATTCATTTCTAACTTTATTTCTCTTTAAATGATACAAGGTGACCGCACTTACAACACCAACGCTATGGAATGGCATTACTTGAGATTATAGGATTTACTTCAACGGGGAAGAATTTCACAATTGCATATGCGTTCCTCCAAAATGAGAAGACCGAGAATTACACGTGGGCACTCAAGAATTTGCAAAGTCTTTTTCATACTCCCCACATGCCAAGCTGTTTTCTTAGCGATCGTGACTTGGCTTTCATTAATCTTTGTCCAAATGGTATTTCCCGAGACCGCACACCATTTTGTCGAAGGCATATCGAAGTCAATGTTAAAAGAGAGCGTTGGCTAAAGCGGTAGCAATGAGTTTGCACTATTATTCATGAGGAGATTTAATAAAGCAATATCAGCCGCTACTCGCGAAGAGTGGGACACCCGTTGGCAATTGTTTTGCGATCATTACAGATCTTATCCTGATTTATTGACCTACCTCCGTGAGACTTGGATTGCTCCATACTCTACGAATATTTTGTCGATGCACACAGATCGCCATTCTTGCACCGGAACCCACACCAAGAACGGGGGTGAGAGTGAGCATAACAGAGTTGAAGAAGGCCTTGGGGAGTGCTTATTCTACTTTTGACACATTATTCAAAAAGGCTCATGAGATTATGGAAATCCAAATAACAACAATCAAAGCTACTATGGAGCAATCAAATAGTAGAATTCCAAATGATATGAAGACATGTGATCTGTATCACGACATAATGGGGCGAGTGTCAAAGGCAGCTTTGGAGATCATCAAAGAAGAGCGGAGTCGTTGTGGGGATAATGTCATGGATCCTTCAGTGTGGGTGTTACACGAGGCGAACACATGGACTTCCATGTAGTCACGATATTGCATGCATACAAAACTCTGGGGGCCTGATTGAGTTGTCTTCGATTCATGATTTTTGGAAGAAGTTGGACATTGAAGTAGAATCTTGTCCCATTTGGACCCGATTTTGAAGTTGTGTTGAATGAATCGCAGTAACGCACTGACCGGTAAAGAGAAGGTTATTTCAAACGATAAATGAAGGGCTACATCCACAAACCGGAGATGCTTCGAGCTCGGATCATATTTCAAAGGCAAATAAACCAGGACTCACCGGTTGTAGAGTACTATCAGATTGGGAGCGTACCGACAGACATTTTGGAGTCCCCACTACACCACCCTCCACTAGCAGCAGGTCTAGATCTTCATTTATTGCATCAACCCAATCAGGTTTGATGTCGCGGGAGTCACCAAATCAGAAATCAGCTTCAAATACTACACCATCTAGCACTACCACTCCTACATCTCTTCCACCACTAGCTGCTTCAGGTCGTGGGAGAGGTCGAGGTCGAGGTCGAGGTCGGGGACGGGGACGGGGTCGTGGAAATGGACAAGTCAATGATATACATACTTCTGTGCATAGGATGTTGCTTACCCCTCTCATTGTCCCATTTATTGATGGCTTCACAGATGTGATGGGTGATGGAAATTATGGATATAGAACAGTAGCAGCGCAAATATACGGAACAAAGGAGATGTGGCAAAGAGTGCGCTCAGATTGTGCCAAGGAGCTGCTTCATCGCCGCGAGTTTTATGAGAGAGTTATGCCTTGGAGAGATATGGACGAGCTCTATAGTCGCATTACTCACTATGCCTCCCCATGTTCGGAATATTATTGGTTGATACTCCCAGAGATAGAGCACTTCATAGCCACGGTGTATAATGTGGTGTTTGTCTCGTACTCGCAAACCGCTGGCTTCACATGCCTACCAAATGATCGTACCACAAGGAGTGTGACCACCGCGAGACACACTTGTGTTGGGACATGTGGGAAACCATTTTATATTGGTATGATACTTTAATTCGTTATATTTAACTATCTTATATTTGACTATTTTAACTATATTTTCTAAATTTGTGTTGGGACATGTGGTGTTATATTTAACTATATTTTCTAAATTTGTTATATTTGACTATTTTATTACTTTTGCAGCTGCACATGTCCGATAGTGATTACCCGATACCATCAGTAGCACTATATTGGGGGGAGCAACGTCATCCAAGCGCAAGTAACCTGATCATGCCATACAGAACTCGGATAGAAACATTCAACCGACTCTCAATTATGGCGAACAAAGCACGAATTGCAGGAAATAGGCCGTAGTTTATGTGTATAGCGTATTGATTATTTTTTGTATGAAGTTTTGGGACGGATATAGTATATTAAAATTGGATCACTTGATGTAGTACTTAAATTATAATTTTGATGTATGGATACATCAGTTTGTTTGTTTCAGTTTGTTTGTTTCAGTGTCTGTTTTTTTTTTTCATTCCAGAGACCATCTCGTGTTCTTATACACGAGATGGAATATCATAACTCGTATAAATATACACGACGTATTTCATTTATGTCGTATGAACATTACACGAAATACACTAACTACCCAGTAATGTATCTCGTGTGTGTTCATACGAGATGAAAGAAAAAATGTCGTGTGTATATATACGAGATGAGTCAAACCATCTCGTGTATAAGCACACGAGATGGTCTCTGTACTGAAAAAAAAAACAGCCACTGAAACTAACAAACTGATACAAACAAACTGAAACACAAACTGAAACAAACTGATTCCAATATTTACAAACCAAAATGAACATATCCCAAACTTATTCCAAAACAAACATTGCATCCAAAATTTACAAACCAACATATCCCAAATACAAACATTGTATCCAAAATTTACAAACCAACATAAACAACCAAAATGAACATAATCATCAAGCGTCTCTGTATAGATCGTGCGCCCGTCTAATCTTATCTTTGACATCCGCGGGTAACCTGTCATCCGTGAGCAGCGAAAGTAGTATGCCTCGTGCCTCTACAACCCTAGGCGGTGGTGGAACGTTAACTAGGGCATCATGATTCGTATTAGTAATCCGAACATGAGTCTTAGCCATCTACGAGCCCTCGGCTGGCCCTCCGTCCTCTAACCAATCCTCCCATACCTCATCACGCGCTCCATAGGACGTCTTGTACCCCTTTTGACCTGCTATCAATGAACAATTTCGGTCGCAAGATATGGGGTCTCTGGGGATTTTCTGCTGGATCCCAAACTGGCGTGTAACACGGTCAAGCATATACGCTTCCGTGATATCCTGGAAGCGTATAACCCCACGTAAATATGAGACCGGCAAAAGCGCCTCTGGGGTGGTACCGTAGGGAGTCCAACAAACCTAAAAATGAATTTGTTAGACACCGTCAACGTAAATAATAAATTATAACAATTTGTAAAACTTTAAATATAACTAACTCACCCTATCAACCGTCATCGTGTCCTGTGGTATACCGGAACTTCAATAGATGGGGCATATCCCTTCCGGCCGTATCGCACATACCCATCTACGAGCCTCTACGGCCCTCCGTCCATAACTGGTCAATATCTCTCCGAAAAACCGGAAAGTGCTCGTATATCCAGGCCTGCAAATGTATGAAATAAATAAGTTAACAATGTTATAACCGTAAATACATGTTGTAATTATTAAATGATTGTTAAATATTACCTCTAAAAGACTCAAACAACCACCGATCTCGCTTGCATCCGTATCTAGATGCCTTCCCAACTCCCGTATAGATATGCCAACGTTAGCTGCCCCCAGGATAGAGCCCCCACTCACAATATCCACGCACAATGAAAGGTAGTCCGAGGGCATCTTATCTGAGTCTTGTCCACGAACAGCCGTGGAGCCGAGGAGGAACATGATGTACGTAGAAGCGCGCTCATCGTCGCCATGTCGGAAGGAAACTCAAAGGACCGACGGAGGCCATCTAAAGAGTAGGTCGTGCCCTTCCGACATGTCTCAAGGCGTGCCCCGATACGGGCTACGTTAGGCTCGGATCCGCCTTCGCAATAGTGGCCACCGAACACTGATACCTACAAATTGAAAATGAAATAATTAATAAAATTGATAAAATTTATGAAATTGATAAAATTTATGTAATTTATAAAAAATAGACAACAAACAAGAATATACCTAGGATATGAGTGACGTCATGCATAGTGATCGTCATCTCCCCCCACGGCATGTGGAAGGTATTAGTCTCGGGAGACCACCGTTCCACAAACGCCGTTAGGAGCGCCATGCTAGGCCGGCGAATGGTAGCATCATGTAGGTAATGGAGGCCGGTACCCTGAACACGAGCCCACCAAGCTCTATCATCCTCCGGTAAAGAAGCATGCGAGAACCTGTTGATTCCAAACAAAACATTATAATTAATACTCCCTATGTTTCAAGAATCAGATGACATTTCGTGTGGAAATACCCGAAATGTTGGTGATCATTTCGTGTATAAAGACACGAGAAACCTCACCACATATCGTGTATTAGAGCACGAAATGCAAACTGATGAATCAATTTACATTTTGTGTCCTAATATACGAAATGTGGAAAGTATCTCGTGTACTACAACACGAAATGGTCACCAACATTTCGTGTATTGGCACACGAAATGTCAACTGATTCTTGAAATGTTTTGCAAATGGCTATTTAATAAACAAATCATATACTTACTTATCTAGAATCTGCTGCCTCGTTTGGCGCTTCAACACCGGCTCACAAGTGGCGTTCTCCCATATCTTACGGGCTCGATGATGACCAAACCCGTACAACAAATCAACCTCCTCCGGGCCGCCACCGGGGTTACTCTTAAGCTGTCACTTGTCATCCTTAGCCCCTTTCCCCTTTCTGGCCCGTGCCTCCCGCCTCTTGCGAGGCCTCACAGATACACTCTCCTCCACCTCCACCTCCTCCTCCTCCTCCTCCTCCTCATCATCATCATCACTAGATAACTGTGCCTCATGCACAGATGCACCTCGAGAACGAGTACGAGAAGATGAATCCTCACTAGAATATGTACCCTCACTATCAGTCTCTTCATCCACAAGCTGCTCAATCACGACATTCTTGTCGTTCTTCTTTTTGCTCCGTTTATCTGCCTTAGCTGCAGCTGCCTCCTCGGCCTTCCTCTTTCTATTAGAGGCCGTCGCAGGTTTACGTCCCTACAAAAAATTAAATAAGAGACAATTAATTTTCAAGAACCAGTTGACATTTCGTGTGGAAATACCCGAAATGTTGGTGATCATTTCGTGTATAAAGACACGAGAAACCTCACCACATATCGTGTATTAGAGCACGAAATGCAAACTGATGAATCAATTTACATTTCGTGTCCTAATATACGAAATGTGGAAAGTATCTCGTGTACTACAACACGAAATGGTCACCAACATTTCGTGTATTGGCACACGAAATGTAAACTGATGATTCAGTTTACATTTCATGTGCCATTACACGAAATGTGGTGACCATTTCGTGTGTGTTCATACGAAACACACGCCGACAATTTCAAATTTTAGGCACACGAATTCGTATCCGATTCAAACAAAAAACCCAAATTTATGTTACGAAATCGCAATTAGAACCATTTAGGATAGGTTTAAACAACATTAAGCATTATATAATCGATTTTAGGCATAAAATTAGTGTTGGGTTTTCAAATTGAAATTTAGGTTTAGAAATTAGATTACTTTTGGAGCGGCGGTAGAAGAGGCGGCTCCGGACTTTCCACCGGTGATAGGGAGCTTGTTTGTCTTCATTTTGTTGTGTATGGTGGTGGTGTTGTGGTGGTCCGTTGATTCACCGTGTGTGTTGAGAGAGAGAGAGCCGCGCAGAGAGAGAGAGAGAGAAGAACGGTGTTTTCAGTTTTGTTTGAAATGGTGGAGGGAATGGGATTTTTTATTTTTTTTAAGTATATATATGAGGGTATTTTGGTCATTTGCACGTGCCTTGTAAATTCCATGCCTTGTATATAGTAATACCCAAAAAAATGTCAAGGCAGTTATAACTGTCATAATATTGATAATATCCAAAAATAAATATTTATAATTATATATAATATTAAATATAAAAATAAATCTTTAGTATATAAAAAATTAATTTGGATCAAAAGACCCCTAGTGCCCCAAGGCCAAAGGCCCTATATATATACACATGCATATATTAAATCCAATAGAAACTCCCCTCAAATTCATCCTTTGGCCCAACTCTTAATCAATGGGGCTAAAGGGTATATTATAATAAAGACTCTTCATTTCTCGTTTCTTTTCAATGTGGGATATAAAATCCCACACCCAAGTTCCAACAATACCTGTATTTTCTATTCAAAATCTAGAAATATCCCACATTTAAATAGAAAATAAGATAATACTTGAAACTTATTTTACTATCTATAAGAAGCATAATATGATATGTATCGAAAAATGTCTTTTGTACTTGAATCTTTCGTAGTTAATACTTATCAGAATTACTTTGTGGGTAGTGAACGTTTAGTCTTGAACTAACCACATTTTATTGTAACTCGATACAATAAATATCACACATATCATATTTATACATATTTCAATTCTTACGTTGTGTTCATTTCGATCTTGAACAAATCCTTTTTAATGAGAATTTTAAAGAACGTCGCCATCTCGGTTCTCAAAGATGTGACCCTGAATCAATCTTGTACATGTAATGCTAATAAAGAATAGTCTGTACTATTCCACCTCCAATCTACTTGCATTATTAAGAATAATTTATTCAACCCTAACAGACAACACACTTCAATTTCATAATAGGAATAAGCATATATATGTTCTATGCTTCTTGAGTATTCCTTAACTAGTTTGCCTATTGAACCTATACCATGGGATCTCCAATTTTGCTAGGTTAGGTTTTCACCAATTAATGACTCATTGTATTGGCTTTAAGCCCATCTCCCTCGATGTAAATATTACTTGCTCTTTGTTTACCCCTTTGTCAAAGGATCTGCAATATTTTCCTTTAACTTCACATAATCAACGGATATGATTCCATTCTTTAGCAAGTCACGTATTATTTTATGATGATGCTTTATATGCCTTGATTTGTCATTGTATAGTTGATTCTTTGCTCTTGCAAGAACATTCATACTATCACAATGTATGCAAATGACTGTAACTAGCTTTGGTCACAACGGAATACCTTCTAGGAAATTTTGAAGTCATTCCGCTTCTTCTGCGACTTTATACAAGGTTACAAATTCTGCCTCCATAGTGCGACTTTATACAAGGTTACAAATTCTGCCTCCATAGTTGAACGTGTACTCATTGTTTGCTTTGATGATTTCCAAGATACATCTGCACCACCAAGTATAAAAACATAACCACTTGTGAATTTACTTTCTGAATGATTGAAAATCTAATTTGCATTACAATATCCTACTAAAACATGATGATATTTTGTTTAATGCAATCCATAGCTCATTTTATGTATTAGATATCATAGTACTCTCATCAGTGCATACCATTGATCTTGTTCGGAATTATTTGAGTACCGACTAAGTCTACTCACAGTATATGCTAAATCCGGTCAAGTACATTTCATATTATATATCAAGTTACCAAGAACTTGAGTATATTTTAATTGATATACACTTTCTCCTTGATTATTCTTAAAGTGACTAGAAGGATCAAATGTAGTAACAACCGGTATATCACTATGAAAATCCTTGATAACAATAATCTACTGAACAGACTATTGACCTAACTCAATCCAGGAAGGAATTAGGGTCAACAAGCCAAACGGCTTCAGGGATAAAACTCAAATATGCACAAACGACAATTTTATAAAATATATCAAAAGTCTAACTATTACAAAACTCATGCATAATTATACTACTACTAAAGAATGTTCTAGAAACAAAACCCTAATGACCTATTTAAAATCCTATTGACGAAACTACTCCTAATTGAAGTAATAATATTAATACGATATGAAAGTTTTTAATTAAAAAAAAAAAGAATTTGAAGTCACAAGCACATCCCTTTTTCATATGCACCGATGCCACTTCAACCATAAAGGCCAGTTTGCTCTCCAGCCTTCCTTTTTCAAGCACGGTCGTGTTCACACTTTCAACCAATTTTGGCCTATTTTCCGTCGTCCCTAATATGTGTGCTACATCACATTGAGAATATAATTTCTGCAATTATAATTCATTATTTTTCCAAGCCTCAGTTGCCTTCTGATTTTCAGTCTTTTGAGCATTCGTTGGAACGCTTGTCCCTTCTCCTTCTAACAAAGCCTTTGGAGCCTCAGTTGCGAGAACATGGGCAACATGCAATGTTGACAAATAAAACAACTTTTTCTGTTGCCATCATTTGAAGTGAACCCCCTTGAATTTCTCAGGTCTCTCTACATATGATTATTCACAATAGCTCCATACTGGTTCATCTCTGATAATGGAGAAATATTTGTCTTATATTGTATTCACCAATGAGTCTAATGAGTATACTATTATAAAAACTCTTCATTTCCCATTTCTTTCAAACGTGGGATATAAAATCACACACACAAGCTCCAACATGCCACACCCAATTTTGTTTTTTATTGCTTTAAAAATTAGATTTTTATTTTAGTTATTAATGATAGATAAAATCCCCCTTCCGTCACTCATTCATTT
Organism: Adenophora triphylla var. japonica; assembly: GCA_022495995.1. Classification (NCBI taxonomy): domain Eukaryota; kingdom Viridiplantae; phylum Streptophyta; class Magnoliopsida; order Asterales; family Campanulaceae; genus Adenophora; species Adenophora triphylla. Next base: position 284,074 of record JAFEMH010001605.1, on the reverse strand, counting down.
CCCCACCATGGTTTAATCGTTTTTAACATCAAAAGCATCAAAGAACTTAAGCACCCCGACCCATCCGAAAAACACATAAACACACATACAAACATATACTCCCTCCGTCCCACAATAATACCGAAAAATTTCCCTTTTGGGCGTCCCACAATAATCAATAATTTTCCAAAATGGAAATGTGACCCACTTTTCTCTACTCACAACACTTTTTAAATTTACTATTCTCTCCACTCATTCTCTCTCCTATTTTACTTTTACACTCACAACACATTATTTTTATCACTTTTTACCTTAATCTCCGTGCAGCAGGGCCAAAAATTCTATATAATCACGGGACGGAGGAAGTATGCACGTAGAAACACATAAAAAGAACAAAACACATTATGAGAAATCTACTGCTATATCAAGTGAATGTATAAAGTAACACTTGTCTATTATTATTTTTTTTGAGTATTGAACCACTTTATTAAAATACATTCGTCTTTTAACCCTTCAAGCTCTTATTAATTAATGGGCCACCATTAAATGTGAATTATTGAATAATCAGAATGTAATGAAATGTTTTATCAGTAATGAAATGTTTTATCAGTTCGACGGCACATAATTGAGAGTGTGGATACTTCCGCCAAGATCTTGGCCGTGCGGTGGTTCGGGAGTGATCAGTGAAACCTGAGTAATAAAAAAAAAAAAAAAAAAAAGAGAGTGTGGGGAAGCAGAAAATGTGAGAGTGATAGGGCAACAACCGGTTATAATTAGGATGCACATGATGGTGTATGCATGTGTAACAAAAAAGAGAAAATCCACAAGACTTTTTCTTTGATTTATTACTGGAGTATAACTTAAAATGAATGATTTTTTATTTAAGGAAATTTTTTAAATTCTGATTTTTAATAGTAAAATTTATAAATATTTTTCTATTAATTCTCAAATTTTTAGTTTTACAAATATATAAAATGAAATATTATACTCTTTTTTTTTTGCTTTACATTTTTTATTTTTTTATGACAAATAATTTTTCATGATCTTCAGTCAATAAATATTACATTTGATTTGTAAATATTTTTAAGAAAATTGATTTAATTGTTTTTACATTGTTTATATAATGGTTAAATTGCAATATAATTATTTTCCTTTTTAGAAGCGTAACATCTATTTTGGAATGAATAAACTGAAAAATGCGATATTTTTTATGAGCGGAGGGAGTATATTGCATGGTAATAATGCAAGATTAATCCTTTTCATTAAAAAAAAATGAGTTTATAGAATGTTAATGGACAAGACACTATAATTTATTAGTAGATATTAATGGTTTGAACCAATTCAAATCTAAGATTGAAGCAATTCTATTGTAAAACCTAAGGCTCTCTATGAAAATGATACAACAACATTCGGCCAGTTTCAATAGTTATAACGGCCCTTTGCTAAAATTAAATATTGGGTCCGTAATATTTATGAAAATAAACACAAAATCTATACTCCCTCCATCTCATAATGATGGTTACTTAAATTGAATGCGCGAAGGGTTCTAGGAGTATGGAAGTAGGTAGTAGAGAGAAAGTAGTTAGACATATTTTTGTTGTGAGTGTGACAAGTGTATCTCATTCACATTTTGGGACAATATCATTTGTTATGAGACGTCCAAAGAAAAGAAGTAACAATTATTATGGAATGAATAATATATAATAACAATTAAATCTATACAAAATATGCATTTAGGATTTTAGAATTTTAGAAATAATTTTACAAATTTTCAAGGGCTAAAAAATAAAAATGCAAAATTTGAGGCCCTTCAAAAAAATGAGGCCTGTGCAAGAGATCTTCTTGCACATATGCTCATAACCGGCCTTGACAACATTATTATTTCAGTGCCGTAAAAGTTCACTTACAGTGGGTGGGTTAAGAGTAATCAAATGTACGCAGCTTTGCCCCTCTATTAAAGCACATATAAGCTGTTTTCGAATAACTCGCGATGAAAATGATAATATTAAAACTAATTATCCTACTATAAAAATCATATGCGAATGAATGTGACAATCTTTTCTTAGACCTAGAATGTAAATGCCTACTCATTAGAAACTAGAAATTGATTTGGTTAACTCTTTTTTATTTTATTTTTTAAGTTTTTAATCAACTTAAGTAAACATGCAAACAAATTTGTTATGGTAATGAAGTAAATATGAGTACATCAAATCAACTCATTAGCTTTAGTAAAAAAAATAAAAAAAAATTACACTTTTCAACATAAAAATTATGGAAATTCCAAATCAAGGGCTCCACGAGTACAAAGGCAAACATAAAATGTCAACATAGGTGTTCATATTTTCTTGAAATAGTGATTAATATAGCCGTTGCATTCAAAAATCATGAGTTGTTGTTTGTCAAAATGAAGTCAAAAAAGTTGTGGAGAGGCACCACTCATGTAGGAGTACTATGGTACTCTTGTCGACCATCTCTATTTTCTTTTCTATATGCACTTCACTGTTATATACATACTCCCTCCTTCTCAATTCCCCCCCCCCCCCAAATGACACAATTCCCACTCGGAATAACAAAAAGTTGGTATTACACGAAAATTAAGAAAAGTGTATACTCCCTCCGTCCCAGGATTGTATGCACTTTTTGTGCCGGTGCGAGAATTAAGGTAAAAAGTGATAAAGGTGAAGTGTTGTGAATGTAAAAGTAAAATAGGAGAGAGAATGAGTGGAGAGAATAGTAAATTTGAAAAGTGTTGTGAGTACAGAGAAGTGGGTCCTATTTCCATTTTAGGAAAGTGCAGATTATTGTGGGACGTCCAAAAGGAGGTCTTTTTGCATATTATCGTGGAACGGAGGGAGTAGTCAGTAAGTGTTGTGAGTATAAAAAGTGAGGTAGGGGAATGAAAGTGGGATAGAAAATAGTAAGTGGATAGATATTGTTAGTATAACAAGTGTATCTTATGAATAAAGAAGTGTTAAAAGATTTCCATTTTGGGTATGTGCCTTTTTAAATGAGACACCAAAAGGGAATTTTTGGATGGGACAGAGGGAGTAATCTCTTTGTTCCATAGTAAACTTTTTAATCTTAGTTTACGTGAAACTAAGAAAAATAAATATTATAAGTATGAAAAGTAAAGTAGCATAGAGAAAATGAGTATTGATTTTTGTTTTGAAAATGATAAGTAGATTTTATTGTCAATTTTAAATAATAAAACAATTAAAAATCTTACTCTATAACAACATATCAAAAACAAAAGTAAAAAACTTATTATGAAGCGGAGAGAGGAGAGAGTAGTATACAAGTATCATGCATTTGCATGATCTCGTTTGGAGGCATATTTTTTTTCGATGATATCCTAGCCAAAAGGGAATTATTTTTTTTTTCCCCAAAATGACAATGTTTCAAAAATACTTTTTAAAATGTCACACTTTTAAAAGTATTGACCAGAATAGTGTAGTTTTTAGAATTCGCGGTTGGCAACTGCGTTTTCATTAATGAATTCGCAGTTGGCAACTGTGGATTTATAATTTTTCTAAATTTTTTTTTAAACACGGTTGGCAACTGCGAATTCAACTTTGAAAACGCAGTTGCCAACCGCGAATTCTAAAAAATTAGGCTATTCTGATCAATACTTTTAAAAGTGTGACATTTTAGAAAATACTTTTTGAAACAGTGTCATTTTGAGAAAAAGTTCGCCAAAATGTAAGAAAAGGAATTGAATCACAAATAACGAAGAATTAATAGTGTTTTGGACAATCTTGTACAGATAAACTTCATTAAATAATATGTTATGTATCATCTATTTATTTTTCACCATTTACTTTATTAATTAGTGTTTTGAATAATTATATCACCAATATACTACTATTATTAACTAATTTTATATTAATTTTTGTATAATAAATGTGCAAAGTTAAACTTAAAATCATAAATAGTAGGGAATAATGTTATGTTAACACGGATAAAGGGGCATTAAAAGTAGTTTAGTGGGCCAACATTATATGCTTTGATCGTTATCTATTAGGAGGAGTTAGCTAAAATATAACAAGCAATGTAAGAATAAAACAAGCAATGTAAGGGGAAAAAAAGAAAGTTACAAAATCTTGCTCACAAATTAATTGGTGATATTTTATTGATTGCATCGATAGTAAATCTGTTATATTCTAATTAAAAACACCAATAAAATTATTATATATATAATTTTGTTTGCAAGTATTTGCGACTATTTTATTCTCATAGTATTATTCAAACTATAGAGATACCTTACTCTCAAATTAGAGTAAGTCTGTTGAGAAACGCGTTTCTCCATAACTATGGAGAAATGTGTTTTTAATAGCCAGAAGTTTTGCATTTGATATCCAGAAAAAAAAAATCCAAGGTCAAGACCAAAGCTTCTGGATATTCAGAAGCTTTGGGTTCGATATCCAGAAACTGTTAGGTGCATATTCAGAAGTATGTGAAATGTATATCCAGAAACTGTTAGGTGCATATCCAGAAACTGTTAAGTGCATATCCAGAAATGTGTTAGGGCATATCCAGAAATTGCTATTGAAGGTTTCTGGATATCCAAAAACCTTCAAATGTATATCCAGAAACCATCAAATGAATATCCAGAAACATTTTGAAGGTTTCTGGATATTCATTTGAAGGTTTCTGGATATCACTTTCATAAGGTTCTGAATATCCAGTTCATTGTCGCGCGACAAGTCGGGACCCGTTTCTCCATAACTTATGAATGGAGAAACTTTCTCCCTAGATTTTGGCCTCAAATTAACAACCGTGATGTCAATTTACATGTTTACATTAATTGGTAAGTGTCATAAACAAAAAAAATTCCATTATTCGGTGTTACAAATGCTTCCATGTTAGTGAAGTAAAGGGGGGGGGGGTAGTACTATATACAAGGCACCATTTATGCAAGGCAGTATGAAATTACTAAAATACCCATATAAATACTTTTAAAAAAAAAATTCTTCCCCTCCCTCTCCATTTCAAACGCCGGTCCCTGTTCTATTCTCTCTCTCGCTCTCAAAACCTAAGGAAAACAACGATCGCTCTCTCTTCTCTCTCTCACTCGACGAACGCCGATCACCACGCCTGAAAAAATGAAGACAAACCTCCCCAAAACCGGTGGAAAGTCCGCCTCTTCTCCCTCCGCACCAAAAGTAATTATTTTTAACCTAGATTTTAATTTTGAAAACCCAACATTAATTTTATGCCTAAAATGGATTATATAATGCTTTATGTTGTTTAAACGTATCCTAAATGGTTCTAATTGAGATTTCGTAACATTAATTTGGGTTTTTTGTTTGAATCGGATACGAATTCGTGTGCCTAAAATTTGAAGTTGTCGGCGTGCGTTTCGTATGAACACATACGAAATGTCACCAACATATCGGGTATTGGCATACGAAATGTAAACTGATTCATCAGTTTACATTTCGTATGCCAATACCCGAAATGTTGGTGACATTTTGTATGTGTTCATACGAATGGTCACCAACATTTCGGGTATTGGCATACGAAATGTAAACTGATTCATCAGTTTACATTTCGTATGCTACAATACCCGAAATGTTAGTGACCATTCGTATGAACACATACGAAATGTTACCAACATTTCGGGTATTGGCATACGAAATGTCAACTGGTTCTTGAATATTAACTGTCTCTTATTTAATTTTTTGTAGGGACGTAACCCTGCGACGGCCTCTAATAGAAAGAGGAAGACCGAGGAGGGGAAATTTGCAGGCTAAGACAGATAAACGGAGCAAAAAGATTCACGACAAGAAAGTCGTGATTGAGGAGCCTGTGGTTGAGGAGAGTGATAGTGAGGGTAGTTATTCTAGTGAGGATTCATCTTCACGTACTCGGTCTCGAGGTGCATCTGTGCAGGAGGCACATTTATCTAGTGATGATGAGGAGGAGGAGGAGGAGGAGGAGGAGGAGGAGGCGGAGGAGAGTGTATCTGTGAGGCCTCGCAAAGAGGCGGGAGGCACGGGGCTGGCAGAAAGGGAAAGTGGTCTAAGGATGACCACTGGTGAAAGAGTAACCCGGTGGCGGCCCGAAGGAGGTTCGGTTGTTGTACGGGTTTAGTCATCATCGAGCCCGTAAGATACGGGAGAACGCCACTTGTGAGCTTCCACACAAGCGCCAAACGAGGCAGCAGATTCTAGATAAGTAAGTTTATATATGATTTGTTTATTAAATAGCCATTTGCAAAACATTATCAACAATCAGATGACATTTCATATGCCAACATACGAAATGTTGGTGACATTTCGTATGTGTCCATACGAATGGTCACCAACATTTCGGGTATTGGTATACGAAATGTAAACTGATTCATCAGTTTACATTTCGTATGCCAATACACGAAATGTTGGTCACCATTCGTATGAACACATACGAAATGTCACCAACATTTCGGGTATTGGCATACAAAATGTCATCTGAATCTTGAAACAGAGGGAGTATTAATTATAATTTTTTGTTTGGAATCAACAGGTTCTCCCATGCTTCTTTACCGAAGGATGATAGAGCTTGGTGGGCTCGTGTTGAGGGTACCGGCCTCCATTTCCTACATGATGCTACCATTCGCCGGCCTAGCATGGCGCTCCTAACGGCGTTTGTGGAACGGTGGTCTCCCGAGACTAATACCTTCCACATGCAGTAGGGTGAGATGACGATCACTATGCACGACGTCACCATATCCTAGGTATATTCTTGTTTGTTGTCTATTTTTTATAAATTACATAAATTTTATCAATTTCATAAATTTTATCAATTTTATTAATTATTTCATTTTCAATTTGTAGGCATCACTGTTCGGGTGGCCCTGTTGGGAAGGCGGATCCGTAGCTCGACGTGGCCGGTATCGGGGCACGCCTTGAGACATGTCGGAAGGGGACGACCTACTCTTTAGATGGCCTCCGCCCGTTCCTTTGAGTCCCCTTCCGACATGACCGACGATGAGCGCGCCGCTACGTACATCATGTTCCTCCTAGGCTCCACGTTGTTCGTGGACAAGACTCGGGATAAGATGCCCTCGACTACCTTTCATTGTGCGTGGATATTGGCCAGTGGGGGCTCTATCCTGGGGGACAGCTGGGTTGGCATATCTATACCGGGAGTTGGGGAAGGCATCTAGATACGGATCTGACGGATTGGCGGTTGTTTGAGTCTTTTGGAGGTAATATTTAACAATCATTTAATAATTACAACATGCATTTATGGTTATAGCATTGTTAACTTATTTATTTCATACATTTGCAGGCCTGGATATACGAGCACTTTCCGATTTTCCGGAGATAGATTGACCCGTTATGGACGGAGGGCTGCCGAGGGCTCGTAGATGGGTACGTGCCGATACTGGTTTGGTAGGGATATGCCCCATCTATTGAAGTTTCGGTATACCCTGGACACGATGACGGTTGATAGGGTGAGTTAGTTATATTTAAAGTTTTACAAATTATTATTTCTGTTGCCGGTGTCTAACAAATTCATTTTTAGGTTTGTTGGACTCCCTACGGCACCACCCCAGAGGCGCTTTTACCGGTCTCATACTTCCGTGGGGTTATACGCTTCCAGGATATCACGGAGGCGTATTTGCCTGACCGTGTTACACGCCAGTTTGGGATCCAGCAGAAAATCCCCAGAGACCCCATATCTTGCTCCCCCCAAAATTGTTCATTGATAGCAGGTCAAAAGGGGTACAAGAAGTCCTATGGAGGGCGTGATGATGTATGGGAGGATTGGTTAGAGGACGGCTTGGGGGGTTTCGATCCATTGCGTAGATGGGGCCCGTCCGTGAGCACATCTAAGCCTGTTACTTCCACGTATATGCAGTGGTTCCTGGCTAGGACTCATGTTCGGATTACTAATCCGAATCATGATGCCCTAGTTAACGTTCCATCACCGCCTAGGGTTGTAGAGGCACGAGGCATACTACTGTCGCTGCTCACGGATGACAGTTTATCTGCGGATGTGAAAGATAAGATTAGACGGGCCATTGATCTATATGGAGACGCTTCATGATTATGTTAATTTTGGTTGTTTATGTTTGTTTGTAAATTTTGGATAATGTTTGTTTTGGAATATGTTTGAGATATGTAAATTTTGGATAAAATGTTTGTTTTTGGAATATGTTTGAGATATGTAAATTTTGGATACAATGTTTGTTTATGGAATATGTTTGGGATATGTTCATTTTGGTTGTTTATGTTTTGGAATATGTTTGGGATATGTTCATTTTGGTTTGTAAATATTGTTGGTATTTGTTTCAGTTTGTGTTTCAGGAGATGTTGCTCTCAGACTACCATCTCATGTGCTTATACACGAGATGGTTTTACTCATCTCGTATATATACACACGACATGTTTTCTTTTATCTCGTATAAACACACACGAGATACATTACTGGGTAGTTAGTGTATTTCGTGTAATGTTCATACGACAAAAATGAAATAAGTCGTGTATATATATACGAGTTATATATTACATATCGTGTATAAGCACACGAGATGGTAGTCTGAGGGCAACATCTCCTGAAACACAAACTGAAACAAATACCAACAATATTTACAAACCAAAATGAACATATCCCAAACATATTCCAAAACATAAACAACCAAAATGAACATATCCCAAACATATTCCAAACATATTCCAAAACTTCATACAAAAAATAATCAATACGCTATACACATAAACTATGGCCTATTTTCTGCAATTCGTGCTTCGTTCGCCATAATTGAGAGTCGCCATAATTAAGACTAGGACAATGGTGTCACAAACAGATGCATGGTGCATGGCAGAATCGTGTTTCTCTCGTGGGCCGTCGCCGCGTGAATATCGTGTTTGATGTAGGGAGCCAGGTGTATCTCGTGTGTATATACCCGAGATACTATGGTACATATCGTGTATACAAACACGATATAGTATTTGTTTCTGGTAATTATATCGTATGAACAATACACGAGATGCACCCTGATTACTTTCGTGTATTGTTCATACGAAATGCCTTAGTAAATATCGTGTATTTAGACACGACACACCATATAATAAAATAAAAAATGGTATACGGCTACCTCGTTTATTTATTTTTTATTTTTTTATACATTCTAGATGACATTTAAAGTGTTTTTCATCTACATGAGTTTCCTCAAAATCCAAATGGAGATTGAGTTACAAATATGTGCCATTATTTAGGGTTTTTAGGTTTTATGTGTCCCGATCTTGCCAAAAATGGTATACGACTACCTCATTTATTTTTTTTAATTTTTTTCTACATTCTAAATGACATTTAAAGTGTTTTTCATCTACATGAGTTTCCTCAAAATCCAAATGGAGATTGAGTTACAAATATGTGCCATTATTTAGGGTTTTTAGGTTTTATGTGTCCCGATCTTGCCAAAAATGGTATACGGCTACCTCGTTTATTTTTTTTTAATTTTTTTATACATTCTAAATGACATTTAAAGTGTTTTTCATCTACATGAGTTTCCTCAAAATCCAAATGGAGATTGAATTACAAATATGTGCCATTATTTAGGGTTTTTAGGGTTTTATGTGTCCCGATCTTGCCAAAAATGGTATACGGCTACCTCATTTATTTTTTTTTAATTTTTTTCTACATTCTAAATGACATTTTAAGTGTTTTTCATCTACATGAGTTTCCTCAAAATCCAAATGGAGATTGAGTTACAAATATGTGCCATTATTTAGGGTTTTTAGGATTTTATGTGTCCCGATCTTGCCAAAAATGGTATACGGCTACCTCATTTATTTATTTTTAATTTGTTTCTACATTCTAAATGACATTTAAAGTGTTTTTCATCTACATGAGTTTCCTCAAAATCCAAATGGAGATTGAGTTACAAATATGTGCCATTACTTAGGGTTTTTAGGGTTTTATGTGTCCCGATCTTGCCAAAAATGGTATACGGCTACCTCGTTTATTTTTTTTTAATTTTTTTCTACATTCTAAATGACATTTAAAGTGTTTTTCATCTACATGACTTTCCTCAAAATCCAAATGGAGATTGAGTTACAAATATGTGCCATTACTTAGGGTTTTTAGGGTTTTATGTGTCCCGATCTTGCCAAAAATGGTATACGGCTACCTCGTTTTTTTTTTTTTAATTTTTTTCTACATTCTAAATGACATTTAAAGTGTTTTTCATCTACATGAGTTTCCTCAAAATCCAAATGGGGATTGAGTTACAAATATGTGCCATTACTTAGGGTTTTTAGGGTTTTATGTGTCCCGATCTTGCCAAAAATGGTATACGGCTACCTCATTTATTTTTTTTTTAATTTTTTTCTATATTCTAAATGACATTTCAAGTGTTTTTAATCTACATGAGTTTCCTCAAAATCCAAATGGAGATTGAGTTACAAATATGTGCCATTACTTAGAGTTTTTAGGGTTTTATGTGTCCCGATCTTACCAAAAATGGTATACGGCTACCTCGTTTATTTTTTTTTAATTTTTTTCTACATTCTAAATGACATTTCAAGTGCTTTTCATCTACATGAGTTTCCTCCAAATAAATAAAGTGGTATCACTTAAATGTGATAGGTTATATGATATTGTATGATACAATATGACGTTTGTTCCTTGTCATGTATAAGTGTATAAATTTTGCTCAATTAACAACACAATTCAATAATATAACATAGCATATGCGTATCATTAACATCGTGTCGCAAATCATCGAATAACACCTTCATTATGATATGTCGTATGGATATACACGATATTAGGATATGATATCGTGTTATTGTGTACGAAATTAATGACAGAGTAAATTTAAATTTCGTATAATTTCATACGACCAAATATTTAACCCAATTAGTTTATGTCGTGTAAAAGTACACGAAATGAAGGCTTCGTGTCGTCCTTTCGAGCACGACACACGAAGGGTAGTTTGGAAATTATTGGTGTCTTGTATGTAAGGTGCCTTGTATATAGAATTTACCAAAGGGGGGTCAGATCTAACATTGCCCTCGTATTATTAAAGCATACAAATTATTTTCAAATGATACATGATAAAAATTACGTTAAAAATTACATGGATGCTACTTCATAAATTAAAAAAAAAAAACTACAATTGGTTAGTGTCATAAACAAAAAAATTACTGAAAGAGCTAAATTCCGTGTCTGCATATGAAAGTACTAGTAAAAGTCTGTGTCCGCGGACACGTGTTTTTTTTTTTTAAATTAAAAAAAAAAAATTTAAAGGGCAAAATGGGAAAGGGACAACTTAGTGAGGGCAAAATGGGAAATTTGGCATTTGAAACTATTCATAGTACTGTTCACGGACCACTGTGATTTATACTATATATTTATTAATTTTTTGGACATTTTTTATTTCCAAGCAAAATTATAGAAGGTATACACTTTTATTTAGCCAAACTTAAGAACCAGAAATAAGTGACTGCTTAATACTAAGGGAACAAAATAATCACAAAATCTTGAAATTCTAGTTGTCAATCATTAATTGAATGTTTAACTGTAGATTCGATTGTTAAATTATTTAAACTCAAATTAATGATTGGCAATTTGAATTTTGTGAGTATTTTATGCCCAAGCATTGCTTCTAGTGATTTAATCGGTCAAAAATATAAGAGAAATGATAGGGGCATAAAAGAAAGTCACAAAATCTTGTTCACAAAATGAGTTGATGATATTTTATTTTTTTCATCGATAATAGACCCGCAACACTCTAATCAAAAACCAATAAAATCATTATATCTAAGATTTTGTGAGCAAATTTTTGTTACTATTTTGTGCCCCTAATAGAATTCAAAATCTATATTACAATAGACAATGGAGGCAACCGCCGAGATAAAGAGCGGATGAGATTGAATCTCAACAAATGATCCGACGGTATGAATTTCCACTCCCCTTAATCGTTTTTAACTTCCCACTCCCCCATAATCGATGTCCAAGTAAATAAGAGATTAAGGATCCTTTTTTTTTTTTTTTTTTATCATTTTGAAGTTTGAAGTTTCTGTGTACATGTTTGCATAATATTTCTGTCTATTGCTTTTCATATCTATATAATGAACAAATACGTTTCCGTCAGTAGTAATGTGCCTACTTAATCGTTTATTGGAACATAATATTTTTTTTACTAGCACGACGATTTTGATAAAATAAGAGAAAAATGAATTTAGTAGAAACGCAATTGGGTAGATGTCACTCCGTGCCCTTGACACGGGGGTTAGTACTAGTATAATATTAAGAGAGATAATAATGTAGGGTTCAACAACTGTACAAAAATAATCTGGATGATTATTTGCTGAAATTAATTTCAATAAACATTCTAAGAAATAAAATTAAATTTTGTAAGAATTTTTTTGGTATAAAAGAAAATCGTACTGCTACACATATTATAATATCTCAAATAAAAATAAGGGCATTTACCAAAAACTAATTTGAAAAGATGGATATTAAAAAAAAAAATACACAAGTTGGATATTACAAAAAAACTCTTTAAATATTGCAAAAAAATATTTTTTTTTTGCGTTTATCTGTCAAACAACTGATAAATGCATTTATCAGTTAAAAACTGATAAATGCATTTATCAGTTGTTTTAACCAAAAAATAAATACTCTTTAAAAAACTGATAAATTAATTTATCAGTTATAAACAACTAATAAATGAATTTATCAGTTGTTTAACCAAAAAATAAGCACAAAATACTCTTTAAAAAACTGATTAATGAATTTATCAGTTATAAAAACTGATAAATGCATTTATCAGTTATTTTAACCAAAAAATTAACACAAAATACTCTTTAAAAAATTGATAAATGAATTTATCAGTTATAAATAATTGAAAAATTCATTTATCAGTTGTTTTAACTAAAAAGACAAAAAAATTAAAAAAAAAAGTAGTTTTTTTGTAATATCACATTTTACATGTTTTTTTATAAATAACATTTTTTGAGATAGTTTTTGATAAAAACTCCATAAAAATATTACATTTTTATTTTTCATCCCTTTCTTATAAAGAATCCTCCATTTCTAGTAAAATATCTATGCTAGTGTATTACTCTACAATTTTATTAAAATAAAAGCAAACGAAGTTATATCATGTAAAAAGAGTAAGTATTATGAAAAGCTAGTTTTTATAAACACATATGATAATTTAGTTTTAAAAATGCACAGTGACATTTTAGTAACTAACTGAAATTTCATTTAAAATGCGTGATGACATTTTTATAATTAACTAACACTTTTTCAAAAACACTAATAGTACTTTTCAGTGTCAGGTCTAGTGTAAAATTGTGTCAGTTGACGTATTTCTATTGTAAATATTATGGTTAAATAGTGCAGTAGTGATAGTGTTAAAAAAGTGTCAGCAATGATAAAAAGTGTCAGTTTTAGTTTTAAAAAGTGTGAGAGCTGATAATAAGTTTCGGTTATTTACGAAAATGCACTGCATCATTTAAAAAAAAGAAGTTTCAGTTATTTACAAAAATGTCGTCGTGCTTTTTTTTTTTTTTAAGTTTCTGTTAATTACGAAAATGTCACTGTGCGTTTTTAAAAATTTGTTTTTCCAAATTACTTAGTAAAACTGATTTTTTTTTCTAAGGTTTTGATGTATAAAAAATGTAATATGTAATGCGATTATTTTCTTTAAACAAAGTCAAAATCTTGCAAAAAAAATTAGTTTTTTCGTAACATAAGAAAAAAAATTAGTTTTAAAGCACTAAGTCTAACTAATAAGAGTGATGAACGGTTTTGAAAACTAATTTTTTTTATAACATTTTGAAAAAACTAGTTTTTCACAAAGATGGGGTAAATGAATTTGCATTCCGTAAAATTGAAAAAAAAAATTAAGGATAAAAAAATAAAACAAAACAAGAAAAAATGTAAACAATCCGAGTCGTGTAGGTGAGGTCAACCGCGGGTGAAGTAAGCACCGCTTGGCTAAAAAAATCTCCAACAATTTACGCTTGATTTACCAAACCAATGCAAAAACTTTATTAAATTACACATAAGCTCCCCAATTAAATAAATTTCGAAACTCACCAAACAAATCTCCAAACCATTTTCAAATCGACACAATTTCTTCATCTCCCCTCTCTTTCTCTCTCTCCGTCGAACGTCTCAACGGTTCGCCGTCGTGTGACGGCGTCGTAAGTAACTTGTCTTCTCCGGGGAAATCGACGTAGCTTTTAACCTCCAACAACTCTAGTATCGCAGTTATTTCTGATTTCAATATTAATAATAAGCTTTTTCCGATTTCTACTGTTTTACAGAATTCAATACAGAGGTAATCTTTCTGTAATCTCATCTCATCGTTTTCGCTTATATTGCCGTAACCTGTTTCATTTCGGAAGTTCTTGGTTCTTGCCTTGTGATAGGCTGTTTGAACTGTTCTAATTTTAGGTTTCAGTTTGACAATTCTTTTATTTTCTGGATAATATTGGGGGGATATCTAAGTTTTCAGTGTTTTCTGTGATTTGTGTGTATTAGGACTCCATTTGTGCCTTTAAGTGAGTGTTTTGATGTTATTTTCCCTAGTTTTTGGCTATTCATCGAGAATTTCTGTTTAAATGTTTATAGTATTTGTTTCCAATTTGTGTTTATTTTCGATAATCTGGCATTTTTTTTTGTCAATTTCATAGGAACTTGTAAATTTTAAATGTTGATTTTGTTTATTTAATCAGACCTCGAGTTGTGACCATGTAGTTTTTAAAATTCTCCCTAATTTTTAGAAATTTATAGCGAAGGTTGGAGATTGTTTTAACGTTTATGTTATGACAGAGTCTACGTAGAAGACAGAAAATAAATCAATCACACAACACAACGATATACGTGGTTTACCAACTTGGCTACGTCCACGGGGGCAGAGGGTAGAATATTATTATCAACCGGAAATCAACCAATTACAATCTCTAATCTGTTGCACGAATTCTTGGTCACAAGAATTTCTAACAGTGCAAACTCTATATCTAGAGAAACAGAGAACCCTAGAATTATTGATATGTCTATCACACTAGAGGTTACAATAAAAACTGCTAGGGAATAGGGGGTATTTATACTGCCTATTCCTAACCCTGCAGAGTTTTCAAACCCTGCACTGAATTTGCCGCAAGTCAGCCCAAATCCGGACTAGGGCGCGATCGCCCCTCCTGGAGGATGCGGTCGCCCTCTTTATCCAGCGCCCTGTGTGCGGTCGCTCCAACCCAGCGCGCGATCGCCCCGTTTTGGCAGAAACTCCGCGCGGCCGCTGCCCTTATATGGCGCGGTCACTCCCTGCTCCGTCTTAAGAATTATTAGTTTGTTTTGTTCAATCCCCTAATTTGGCGTTCCCAACTTAGATGGCATCAAATCCAACATTTTATCTGCTTTTTGTTTATTACTGATTATTGATAGTTTGAGTGAATGTTTGAGGCTGATCACCTGGATGCAGTTAGTCCTCCTTGGTCAAATGGTTGGTTGGCATTGGTCAAATCCGTGGTTTGGTGGCTAAACATTTTACAGGAATTTATAGGGAATTATAATTTAGTGTATAGTTCTTGTTGATGTTTGATTGGTACTAAGAAAATAACAGAAATTTGCTACATTTGTCCATCCATTTGGGGATTATATTTCGAATTCTGATCGTCCTAGTTACTGCGGAAGAATAGAGGGAGTGTAGTTTTCGAAATCTTATCCATTTACAAATCCCAAGGAAAAATAATTTAGAGGGAAAATATAATAAGTGTCATTGTACACGGATTCTGTAATGTAGGCTTTGGCTAGGTTGTAAGCTGTAACCTAGGTTTTCCTACGGGCCGTAGCCCTAGCAAGATTTTTGTATGGATAATAAAGGCATTTCTGACTTCTGTTGGTATTTTGATGAAAGTTGGTTACACCGTTTAAGAGTTTGAGCTAACTACACTGTTCTTTGTTTGTGCTAGACTTACAAGATGATTGGATCATTCCTCACCAGAGGACTTGTGTATGTTGACCATCACTCTGTCCTTGTTTTTTTAGCACAGCTTAAAATATACACCTGTGGCTGAATTTTTGAAATTCTCCTGTCTATCACGCAGGATGGTCTTCGGTTATGCTTATCCGGCCTATGAATGCTACAAGAGTGTGGAGAAGAACAAGCCTGATATTGAGCAGCTTCGCTTTTGGTGCCAGTACTGGTATTTCACAGTGTGTTTGCATTTATAAGAATCAGATGAATAAGCTCAGTACTAAAATTGTTTATATGGTATTTCAGGATCTTAGTTGCCATATTGACTGTCTGTGAGAGGTTTGGTGACACATTTATTTCATGGTATGGTTACAAGGTGGATGATAAAATATTGGCTTTACACAACTTCTTACTAGCTATACATTTGCAGTGACATTGTTGTGTCTCCCTTTTTGTAGGGTCCCTATGTACAGTGAAGCAAAGTTGGCATTCTACATATACTTGTGGTTCCCTAAAACAAAGGTTTAATTCCTCTTCTGTTTGACTTTTGAAATGTGTAGGCTGATGGTAGACCTTTTCAATTATACTCAATATTCCTCGCTCCATCGCGTATCTTTATATTACAAAGAACGACATGTTTATAATTCCTCTTGGTTTGCTTTGGAACTGGTAGGCATATAGTTCGACATTTGAATTATACGCTCTTGTTAATGTTCCTTAACCCTTTTCTTTACTTCAATCTTCTCAGGGAACAACATATGTATATGATTCCTTTTTTAGACCATACATTGCAAAGCATGAGACAGACATTGATCGTAGTTTGTTGGAACTGAGGACAAGAGCTGCAGATATCACATTTTTGTACTGGCAAAGAGCTGCGAGCACTGCTCAGACAAGAATCTTTGACATTTTACAGTATATTGCTTCACAATCAACACCTAAGCCTCGCCCTACTCAGGTACTATTCTCTTCAAAGTGGTCTAACCTAAAGTAAAGCTGACAAATATCTTCATGGACAGAAAAAAAAGTGAAAATGGATTGCAACCACATTAGCGTGTGGAATAATATGATTATCTCTTATGATTGTCACTGATCTTCACATGTATTAGTATTATCTTTATGCTTGCTTTAGACTAATTATTCCCTCTGTCCCGGAAAGTTTGTCTCACTTTGACTTTTATGGTCAACTAAAAAAACCTTAGACCACAACTTTATGAAATTCTTACTATTTCTATGCAATTCTAAAAATTGTTATTGATTCGCCATGAGGAATACTATCAATAACAATTTTTAGAATTGCATAGAAATAATTAGATTTTCATAGAATTATGGTCAAAGTTCAATTGACTTGACTATAAAAGTCAAAGTGGAACAAACTTTCCGGGACGGAGGGAGTATTTTGTTTTCTCACTTACGCCAATCTACTAGTGGAGCCGACCCCAAATCATTTAGGGACTAGAGGCTTTGTTGTTGTTGTCAATATACTAGTGGAATGCCAAATTTTGAAGTATTTCATTTGTGGTATTGGAATGATATTACTTGTGTATGCAGTGGCGGACCTGGGACGTTGTTCGAGTGGGTGCATAAATTACACTACAAAGCTTAAAATGTAAATTGTAAAAGAAAAAAACCTTGTTGTGGGACTCGAACCCACAACCACAAGGTTAAAAGCCTAACACTTTACTCACTTAACTAGACAAACTATTTAATCTAGTGGGTTTACTTGCATCCATATATACATACCCATAGGTCCGCCACTCTGTATATGTTTTACTCCATGTCTCCATCTGTCCTTAAATGAACGATCCAGAGTAAATTTGAAACTTTTTTCGACATTCATTTAAGGACAGATGGAGTAACTTCTATAAGTAACATGTACCAATTGACTTGAAATAACAGCCACAAGAAGTTACACAAGGTGGTAGGGCCCGCCAGCCTGCTGTTGGACCAAATCGCAAACCAGCTGCTTCTCCACAACCTGAGACTGAAGAAGCAGCTCCTCCTACTTCGACTTCATCTGCAGGTCCTCTTCCAAAAGATGTTGCAGAAGAAGCAGCCCCGCCAAAAGTGCCCACACCAGCTTCTTCTTCTGCTGCTGCTTCTGGCAACGTGAGTGCATTAAAAGTAACTGCAACAAAAACAATTCTCGAAACAGAAAAATCTTCGAGCTCAAATGCTGCGGTAGCAATGGAAAATGAGGCAGTATCTTCTGCAACTAGTTTGAACACAAGCTTGTCTCCAGAGGATACGATAATGGAAGAAGGGGTTCGTATTACACGTGGGAGGTTGAGGAAATCTCGTGGTGCAGGCATTCGATAAGTGAGTAAGCTTACATTTACATTTCTTCTCAATATAGTAGTTTGAAAAAATGTGAGTATTTAGGAAGTAGGTTTTCACAGATTGGCTACTGGATTTTTTATGTCAATGTACACATTTTGGTGTTTTTTCTATTCTATTTGTTGCGATATATACTCCTTCGCTATTTCCCCGAAAGTTTGTCCCAAGAATGAGTAGGCTTTCAATGCGTGTGGCCAGAATCATAAGCAATTTGTAATGAATGGTGGCGCTGATCGTCAATGGTTGAAGGAGGTTTTTGAGCTACACTTTTAGGTATGGTGAAAATGAATGGTTTCTATTTGCTGAGGCAAGTGGCTAGCTCTGACACTGGCTAGGAAGCCATGGCGATCTTCTTTAGTGTGCAGCCCAAATCTTGGTCTGTGTCAGAGCAATGGCCGGGAAGAAGATGGTGATGAGGGTATTTTATTCATAGTCACAGTGACACATTTTTCTTAATATCCAGTCTCAAATAAGTATCGCATTTTTAAATAAACAAGGAAACGGTATTAATGTAATTTAGCTTAATTTAGCATGGTACAACTAAATAATACTCCCTCTGTCCCAAAATGTTTGTCCCATTTGATTTTTTTGTTGAACTTTGACCAAAAATTTATGAGAGATTAATCATGTTCATGAAATTCTAAAAGTTGTTGTTGATAATATTATTAATGGTGAATCAATAGGAATTTTTAGAATTTCATGAACATAATTAAATTGTCATATATTTGTGATCAAATTTAAACAAAAAAGTCAAATGGGACAAACATTTTAGAATGGAGGGAGTAATATACAAACGTTCTTTAAAATTTTGACAAATCAATTACAACACTTAGATTATGAACAAAGGGAGTATTTTGAAACACTTGCGCGTCCCATGCCACATTGAGCAAGATGCCAGTTGAGAGAAGCCGATTTGAAATGAAATTATTATGTACAATAAGGTAGGGGTGTAAACGGTTCGGTTTAGCTCGGTTTGGGGAAATTTTAGAGCTAAACCGCTAGTATCGGTTTGGAGAAATTCCAAACTGAGCTAAACCACAAAAAAATTCAAATCGAGCTAAGCTAAACCGCGAAGGTTCGGTTTAGCTCGGTCTAAACCGCGGTTTAATCATTTTGATTTTATGACTAATCAATATAAAACAGTAAGTAACTAAAATAAACACAACATTATCAAAATACCAAACAACAATCTTAAAACAATCTTTAGAGATGATGCAAGATTAAAGATGGATTAGATGTTTAGTACCTCATTTCGCTTTCAAGAAAGTGCGAGCAATTTCAATTTGCTGGCGGAGAATTCGCCGGAGAGTGACCGAAAATTGGCCGGAATTTGTCACCGGAAAGTGAAAATATCACCGGAGAAGATGGAGACCTTCCTTGCGAAGCTAACCCCACAAAAATCTCCTTCAATTTTGAGCTCAACAGAAACAAATCGCAAAACTCATTTACTCTTCAAACTTCAAATTTCTTCAAATATTTGCTCAAAATTGATGATTCGAGCTTGATAATCTTGGATAAAAGGAAGTATATGGAATGGGAATCAATATTTAGTGAGGAAGAAGGAATGATTTTGTGGTTTGATGAGAGAAATTTTAGAGAGAGAGAGAGAGAGAGAAGAAAGGAGGCGGGGCTGTAGTAAAATAAAATTAGGTTATTCATTTAGGGGAAGGAAGGAGTAATATTTAAGGGAAACTCTTAATTTAATCCCTATTTTATTTTGTGGCTTCTCGGAAAGACAACAAAATATAGCCGCCTACAAGAGCTGGGACCATAGCTCGGTTTCATAGCTCGGTTTGGCGGTTCGGTTCCATAGCTCGGTTTGGCGATTCGGTTTAGCTCAGTTTGGCTCGGCACCCTCAAACCGCAAGCTAAACCGAACCACATGGTTTGTAATTTTTATAAACCGAGCTAAACCACTTAAATAAAAAAACCGAGCTAAACCTCACGGTTTAGCTCGGTTCGGTCTCAAACCGCGATTTGAGCTAAACCACTTACACCCCTACAATAAGGTGAAACAACTGATTTACAATATGCAGTGATTTCGTTTCTCTATTTTTGGTATATCGCGGAAAGTGTCATCAATTAAAGCCACGTATAAACACATCACAGGATCCTGCGAACTACCCTCGCCAGTGAAATTGTACCTTAAAACTTTGGTTTTGGTGGTCTGATTTATCTCAGTCCCACTATTATTTAACTTAGAGCCGTCAATACGGGATAGCACTAAGTTGTCCCGCGACTAAAACGGGATGAGACGGGACAAAAATGGGACCCGTTGACTAGTTGGGATTAAGCGTTGACTAGGCGGGATGCCTCTACGGCCAAGGCCAAGGCCAAGGCCAAATGACGCTTCCTACGCAGCTTCAGCCTCATATATATACCCACTAGCCATAGTTTACTTTCTTGTTCTTTCAATGTGGGATATAAGTCCTCCAAAGCCACGGCCAAGGCCAAGGCACAGTTTACTTTCTTTTTGTTTCAATATGAGATATAATCTCCAAGGCCAAGACCGAGCCAATGCCAACTCATCAGTCATCAGCAAGCCTTTCAACTTGAACGTCGCGAGACGGGACGGGATGGGCGGGACCGCATTATGTTGTCCCACGACTAATGCGGGACGAGACGGGACGGGACTGGACTGGACTAAAATATTCCGTCCCTTCCCATCCCATTTGTATGGTAGGACGGAACATCCCGACGGGACCGTCCCAACTTGACGGCTCTAACTCAACAATTTGGCTGGAACGTATATTATATAGATAGATACTTACACATACATGTAGATGAATAGAAAGAGCGGCCGTCCAAAAATATGACTTGTATTAGTTGCTACTATTAATTTTGCAACACATTATTCCATTTACATTTCTACATGTTGCAAAGTAAAACAACTAATGTCAGCAGCAAAATTCAAACAACATTTACTCCTGAGTCCTGACCAGTAAATAACAACAAATCCTGAAATAAATCCTGACCAGTAAATAACAGTAAAATGAAAATACAAAAAACAAAAACCTCCTTCAAAATTTCTAAGTTCATTTCCGTCTATTTGTATCAATTTTAGAAGATTCTACGCTGAATTATGTATGGGGATTTCTTATAAACTGTTGGCTGATGGTGGATTACTAACATATCCAACTACTGTATAATGCCTACAACTTCTTGTCTCGCTACTAAGGAATATTCATACCCCATAAATCAGTAGCGGAAATACTTTCATCTGAATTGAACCAATAATCATCTTTTATCTGCACCAAGAAAAAAAGAAAGAAAGAATATAAAGTAAGAGCTAATAGTTTTCCTTGTGAAAAGTTTGTGAAAAGAGATGATTATTCTTAATTACTCACATCATTTTCTCGAGGGATTATCTGTTGTATCCCACAAACTTGTGATTCATTTGAGTTAAAAGTATTTGAACATCTTTCCTTGTCCAAAGTTGTAGTTGTATCACCATCAACATTGCATCTCTCGTCTGTCATTGTTGAATCCCCGGCATCTCCTTTATGATCACTATAAAAGAACAATGTTATACAAAAGAGGGTACTACATAATGAGGGTAAAAAGGTTATTGCAGTCTTCAACGTGGGAATGCCTCGTGAATTTGAGATAGAAAGTCAAGAAAATACCTTAGTAGATACACCCCAATTGGTCCAGTGTGGCTTCTAACAATCAGTCTAAAATCTTTTTTGTCCGGATAAATAAGATCCTGTGCATAAAATAAAGTTAATTAATCTTCTAACGTCTCTTCTATTTGACTAAAAACCCATTTTTTTCTATTTTAAAATGGTCCTTTAAATATTTGAATATACAATTTTCTGTCTGATGCTAATTTATCCATGATATTTACCTGCTCAGGATCAGGAACTTCAATAGAAGTAGCATGAGGAGCTTTAATGGCGATAAGTGTCTCATCCTGCAGTGACATAAATTATTAAGGTATATTATAAAGTAAAGACATTATATTAATATCAATGGATAGTAAAAGAAAACCTTGAAACATGGAAGTCCCAAAATCTCTTTCTCTGTCAAAAATAGGTACCTGGAAATTAATAACAAGCCAAAAAACCCATGTCAACGTGATAATGTCATTATGTCCAAACCAATACCAAGTCATAAACTCACATGTAATTGTATCCTCAAAGTAAATAAGGAGAAAACAAATTGAAGGTGGAAAAAAAAGATACATAACATACTTTTGACAATATTCATCATATTTCAGTGCTTTCAAACGCTCTTCTGTCTCCCTGGACGAATCACCAAATGTTAGTTAGGGGATTAAACAGTTAAATTACAAAATTCACTATGCATCTTGTCGTTAACCAAACCTTATGCACTGTTCGAGTCTTAAGTCTTCAATACGCAATAGCTCAATTTCAGCCTGGCATTAAAGGTAAAGTTATGAGCCTACATACCAATATTTTTTTAAAAAATAGAAAATGAGAAATAATAGTATCCGCAGCCTCAAACGAAAAGAGTTGCATGTAGAATTCAAATAAAAATTTGATGTGGAATTACTTGTTTTTTCAAATGTTATAATACATGAGATTGAACGTACTATTTAATTCATGACGATTATCGTATTACACTTAAGTACTTAACTATGTAAAAATACATTAAATATTAAGTTGATGACTTTGGAAAATCAACATGCAACTCTTATCTTAGGGCAGAGGGAGTCCCAAAGAAGCCAAACTATGTGCAGTTAATAAAAGCTCACTCCTTTTCGCACAAGAAAAATGAAAAATGGTATCAACTAGTTTAAAACTTAAAATGACCAACCTCAAAACCTAGATGCATCTTCCATGCAGTAAGTTTTAGCTGGAATTGGGATGAGAAAACCTTTACCCTCGTATATGAGCAACAAGGATTTTGATAATGGAAGGGGAGAAAAGATGAGGGATCGTATTCTTTAAATACTATCTACACATGAAAATACTAAATGAAGAAAACAACCAAATGTTGTATATCAGTCTACTGAGGCCCTAAGCACTTTATCATATCGACATGAAGGACCAAACACCCATAAGACTTCCTTTTTAGTTAACAAAGTGAATCAGCAGCAGCAACTAATATTTGGAAAACTAAACTTTTTAATGGCTGTTTATGAACTGGCATGAAAAGTATACAAAATGCATGCAAACGGAGTATAAGTTTAATATAATACCTACATTTTAGGTGTTGAGAATAAAAACAAGAGCGATTAGCCAACTGTTGTGCAAATGTAATAACTTTATTGCTGTGTTTGGATAAATGCAAAATTTCATGGCAAAGAGTATATCAAGAAAAACAATTAATAAATTATATTCTAAGATTCATCTTTCCTTTTAGACAAGTACCAACAAACCAAGATAGTGGGAGGATACTATTTCTGAAAAATATAAATGAATATCTTCTAGTATTTTATTATATGCGCATGTAATAGTACCTTTATTTCTGCAACAAGATAATCCAGTTCTGTTGATTCCATTGTCCGAGAACCCCTGTTATTGAAATATCATTAGTCATTAGCAAATAAAGATACAAGGATAAACTATAATAACAGCAAATGGCTTACTTCCATTGTATGTGGTTTTTTGAAGTTTTTTCTATCAACCCTATTCCTTCAAGAACATTGGTAATATCATAAATTCTCCTCTTTTGAACCTGCACAACAATGAAACAGTATCATCAATACATAAACAACTAATGATACATTAGATGAAAAGATGAATATCAAATACAAATTCTCTTACAAATATTTTACTAAAAAATTTCACAAGACTGCTCATGTAAAGGGGGACATATTGAAGAAATTCTACGGAACTGTGTCATGATATAAGTCACTCTTTTCTTAATATCTGCTGTTAATTCTTGTATAAACATTTATATATCATTTACTCTTTTCTTGGAAGACAAATACTCCCTAGTCAAATAACTATTGTAATCTAACTTTCTTGAACTTTGACCAAAAAGATATTAAAAAGTTAATCATTATTATGAAATTCTAGAAACTGTTATCGATAGCATAATTGATAGAGCATCAATAACAATTTTTAGAATTTAATGAAGATAATAATTATTTCGTCAAATTTGGTTTAAGTTCAATCCAGTTGACAAAATTCAAAGTGCAACGCTTTTTAATGGACAGGGTGAGTAACTTTTTAAAATTTTAAAGTAGCCTGCAGTACACATACTTTCAGGACTTGTGCAGTCCAGTTCAAATCAAGGATGCCATCCTTAGCCTCCATCATCAAGCTAACAAATTTCTTTGTTAATAATCCTGCCATTGAAATAATTCATTAATACATCGTTGTCTAAAATCTCAAATTTATGCAGCATAAAAAATTGAAAATTGGACACCGCACACATATACAATAACTATAGAAAATTTAGTACTAATATGTGTACATAATATTCATAAATAATGCACTAGGCTAAAAACACACTTAATGGTAGGCTTACCCAAAGAACTATCATAACGACAAGTACCACTCATATTCAGATCAGCATGATCTGCAAAAATGTATTAGTCAACATATAATTCCAGTATAACTAAGCAAATGTAAGATCCTCTCGCCAGAATAAAATTGATGTTACCAGCTTGCGGTTCTTCATTCTCTGCTTTGACATGTCTTGAAATCTTTGATTTCTTGGTCTCCTTGCGTCTATTGCCCGGTGATACCATAAGAGAATTATGATCAACAACTTCATTGTTTTCTCTTTGCAACTTTGTATTCTCTCTTTCTATAAGCTCTTCTTTGACATTTACTTTTATTTCCTTCAAATAGTTGAAAAAGAGAAGACTTATTAATTCAATTTATGAAGAGACACAAAGAATGACATATATATATATATACATACATATAATTCTAGATTCAATATTGAACTTTTTATTTGCTATATTTAATAACCCACAAGGATTTTCTTGTTTCCTACTCACGTAACAATTTATCATAAACCTAACCGCATTTATAGATTTCTTGGAGCTCCATACCAACATTTTAAATAGAATAAATGTAATGCTAATTACTATTTGTTTGCACCTAATGGAATCTTTTAGTACTACTCAAAATACTATTTGAAGTGAAACAACTACTTCTAACAAATGAATAAGCATCGAAGAGAAATTTCCTTTAATGTTTGATGCTTCTATATAATACTAAATTATATCGTAAACAAAATCGAACTATTTTGAAGAAAGTGTAAGACTAGTAGATTCATTATCTAAGATGCAAACTATTTAGGAATATATAAAGAGATACAACAAGACACTAATCTAAAATGAACCATGTTAGGGGTATTTTTCCCACCCATATGAATATGTTTTAGCCTAAGCTTTACGCAATTATTAAAGATCACACAAGAAATCCATGTAATATAACAACATAAAATTTCATTAAAAAAGTAAAAGAATGGCCTCTAATAGGTCAAGGAATGTTGGCAAAACTATAAGTCTAATTCCTCACCATATATATTTGGAAGTGATTGTGAATTGTGAGCCAGCCCCAACAATTTCATGGAGCATTGTTCAGCCAAATGGACGACCAGAGACAAAGACATTATATCCTAAATCGCAACCCACTAACTATTTCTAAGAACTTCTAGAGAAGTCAGCATAAACTAACTGATTGGCTTTATACATTCTCTCATTTTGTGAAAAAACAAAGAAAATAAAAATCCATGCTAGATCACGGCTTCCATACTATCTAAAAACTGATAGTCAACACAAAGACCAAACAAAGAAATCCCTCATTTTTTTTTCCAAAGAATCAATCAATAAAATTCCAAAAACAGATCAATCAGACAGAATTCAACCCTAGACACCCCTAATCTAAATTCAAATATACCCAAACAATTACCATTGCATGCTTTATGAAAAAAATAAACTTTTTAGTAACAAAAACAAAATTTGTGAATTCCAAGCCTATATCAAAATTGATTCGGAAACATATATACACACCTATCCATATAGATATATAGATGGATAGAGTGACTACCTGACTAACCGGAAGATTGTAAGTGGAGGGAAAAATTGAATGATTGGTCTGAAAAAAGTTGGAGGCGGTAGGGTTTGAATTGGAAGGAGCAACGAATCCAAAGAGATTCGGCGTGTGCTTCGGATGGTAAGAAGGGGCAAAACTGCTTGGGAAAATTGAAAACTGGTGCTGCTGGTTTTGATGATGATTTTGCTGTAAGTGGATTCTAGATAGGGCTTCTTGTATGGAGAGCTTCGAATCTTCACCGGCCGTCGCCATATCAAATCGGCAACGACCTGAATGTGGTCGGAAAAGATGGAGTCGGAGGGTTTAAGAGAAGAGAAAAACCTAAATGTAGAAGGAGAGGGATTTTAAACAGTAGGTGGGGGAAAGTGACAAAGCAGCGGGAAGAGTTCAAATTAAATAATACGCTCCCCGCCCGCCTGCCGCTTGACACATTATTTTCACCTCTTCTCAATTTTGCCCTAATTAATTTTGGCCCTTTTATTCACTGTTTATGTAACGGTTTATGAGATTGTCCGTTATGTTTTTCGTTAACTTGTTTGGGCCTTCTATTATGAGGATCGGAGTAAGTTGTATTTACTTTAATACCCTTTCTGTATCGTCATAAATGTCATACAATATTTGACTTATCGACGTTTTAAAAAAAAAAATTAGTGCAAATTTTACTTAAAAAAGAGGTCAAGATTACCGAAATTACTAATTTTAGTGATAAAATGTCATTTTTGTAGAATGGACTCTATATTTAGGGTTGAATAACGAGTATATGACAGAAATCCATATGAATGGACTCTTTTTCTATTTATTTTTTCTTTTCTTTCTTTTTTTTTCTTTTCTTTTTCTTTTTCCAAAATTTCTTTCCATCTTTTTATTGTAATAATTTAAGTTTTCCGGTTGATGATTTTTTTTTATGACGATTCGACGATCCTAAATCACACTTTGAAATTCAGATTGATGATTTTTTATGACGATTTATGTTTGACGACACTAAATCATTTTGTTACTCAGATTTTGATGTTGTTGTATTGTTTGTATAAGTATTATTTGTAATAGGTACAAGTGGCAAAAGCCAAGACTTTTCGAAAAGGGGGTCAAGACTTTTTTTTTTTAGATAACTATTATAATTATGGTAGTTGAATTTAATTTTAAAGGGGGTCAAAGTATAAATTTAGTGCAATTTTTTATCAAAATTTAGGGGGGTCAAAAATGTATAAATTCATAATCTTTAATACTCTCTCCGTCCCGGCCCAAATGTCTCAACTTTCCTTTTTGAGCCCGGCCCAAATGTCTCAACTTTCCTTTTTGAGCGTCCCGTTTAAAATGTCTCAACCCAAAAAAGGAAAGTTTTTTTTTTTACTATTCCACCCACTCATTCTCTCTCCTACTTCACTTTTACACTCACAACATTCTCTTTCTCCTAACTATTCCTCCCACTCATTCTCTCTCCTATTTAATTTTTCATACTCACAACATTTAAACTTATTCTCTTTCTTACATCACTTTCCTTAATTCCCGCAACGAACCCATTTTGGGACATTTGAGCCGAGACAGAGGGAATAGTATAAAGTAATTTAAAAAAAAAAAAAAACCATGGTTCTAAAATTGACACACTTTAAAATTGAAGGAGGCCCAATGACCCATACCATACTTAAGGCTAGCCTCACCAGGTAGTCAACTTGGGTCAATTGTCCACCTTATTCAATGTCAAATACCAAGACTTGAATCGGAAAAAAAAAAAAAGAGAGAGAGAGAGAGAGACCAAAATGCTAAGTTAAGATAAAAGGTAACTTTTGGCCAGAGTCAATAGAAATCAAACTATGGTAAAATGCCAAAGGAATCCTAAGGTTCATTAAAGATGCAATTGACCCCCTATAAGACAATATTAAGTATATAACCATTAACGGAGACATTTGCGTCAAATTTGATGGATCCACGTTAATCAAATGCTTTCACAGAAAATAACCATGAGTGAGGGGGCTATATGCTTAATACTGTATTACAAGAGGTCCTAAGATTTAAAAATATGTACAATCTTCCAAAATAAAAACCTAGTTAAAATGTCCTTAATTATTGGAATCCAGTCATTGACCAATATTTAGAACTATCGAGCAAGTTCTAGCGAGCTTAAAAACAAAATTCCACCTGACCTTGACAGAGGAAGAAAAATAACTTAAAACATGATTTAATTGGGATCGAAAATGATCGAAGACAACATTACAGAGGGCGAAAAATGCTGCCTCAAATGTGCATAAAGAGAAGAGTCGGGCCGACCTACGTGGGGACCACTTTATTGGTTTGGTCAGCACCACCACATATTCTAGTACCACTAAGTATGTAGCCGCCAAAACTATTCATCTGCATGTGTGGATGGCTTCTTGATGGAAGAACCTGCATCCATCATTTTTCAAAGCAAAATTGTCAAAAAAAAAAAAAAGATAATACACTTGCCGTTTGTTTCACGAATGTATCAAGTACAAGTTTTAGCATGAAACAAAAACATAGAGAAAGCAGATAAATTGGGGTATAGGCTCTGGCAAAATCGTATAAGTATTGGTCCACCGTCTATGTTCCAAAACCATCTTAAGCTATTTTATCTTCTATTGTGATTTGCCTCTATATCTGGTCAATTCAACTGCACTCCACTCGGCCTTTTCCCAGTTGCTAGAGGTTTCTATCCAAAAAATTAATGTCCAATAAATTTTCAAATCTGCTCTTATAACTTTTGAAAAGTTGAATCACGTGGATCATGAGACCACAGATGCTATTTTCCATTTCACATAACCTTCTTCAATTTTGGGAACCTAACCATCTTTGATTCTACGGACAGATATATCTTCAATTGCACCTCTTCAAGTGAAAAATAATTATACTCCCTCCATCCCAAAATGATCTTCCTGCTTTTTTGTTGTTTACATGAAGGTACTTTGAGCAATAATTTTAGGTTAATTTAATTGTCCGAATGAACATCTCAAAATTATTATTGATAGTATATATAATGGTGTACCAATAACATGTTTAAAATTTTCATTAGAATAACTGAATTAACCTAAAATTATTGCTCAAATTACTTTTGTGCTAACATCAAAATAAGTAGGAAGATCATTTCGGGACGGAGGGAGTAATATAATAGCAAGATAAAAAATCAGATACTTAATCAAGTCAAAGTGAGACATCCCCAAAAAACCATGTTATCAACTTTTTAAACTTTCAGTTTCGTAAGTATATAATGAATAGTGAAAAAAAATTGGTAAAAAAACATTTAGGGACACAGTTTTTTGCATAACGGTCATTCATTTTGGACAAATTTTCCTCAACCAATTTGATATCACTGGTGATGCCAAGAAAGCCCCTAATGAATTGAATCAACAAATTATTGTAAATCGCATACACTAGCGCTCCAACTCCCCCCCCCCCTTCTTAACATTTACTTAATCTAACCCACTCATCTCTGAATTGATTATCTTATTCTTTCTAGGTAAGAAGACATATTTCCTCTATATTGTGTCGTATACTATAACTTGCTCTGTGTTTGGAAAGCGGATTTCTGAAGCTATTTCATGGACTTTTAAGTTTTAACTTGATTTGTTTGAAGGTACACGTTTTCACGTTCTTTTTATTGTTCCTTTCATTTCCTTTATACCCGTGTCCATCCTATGTAATTTGATCTTATTTTAATAAAATATATTCTCTTATCAAAAAAAAAAAACAATATTACATACAATATACAGCCAATGAATGAATATCAAGTATTACTTGACATCATCTATAGTATAAATTAGGGATGTCCTTGCTACAGTTCTTTGAACAGTAGCAATCTATAGTACTCCCTCCGTCCCAGACCATGGGTATATGGGGTGGATTTCACGCTTCTTAAGAAATTTTAAAAAAATGAATAAAAGTTAAATGTGGGATAGGAAATAGTAGTTAAATGTGTGGTAGGAAATAGGAGAGAGAATGTAAAAGTTAAATATGTGGTAGGGAATAGGAGAGAGAATGTAAAAGTTAAAAATATTTAATAGGAGAGAGAATGAGTGGGAGGAATAGTAGTTAAATGTGTGGTAGGAAATAGGAGAGAGAATGTATAAGGGTATAATGAATGATTTTTTTGTAAATATATGGAATTGATAAGGGTATAAATATATTCAAAAACTTGCCATTTATGGAAATGAACTCTTGGTCTGGGACGGACCAAAAGGGAAAGATGAACCCTTGGTCTGGGACGGAGGGAGTATAAATTAGGGATGTCCTTGCTACAGTTCTTTGAACAGTAGCAAGTGACGAAATTCCTATTTTGCCCTCATACATTTGTCCCTTTCCCATTTTGTCCTTAAAAAAAATTTTTTTTTTTAAATTAAAGAAAAAAAAAGTGTCCTCAGACACGGGCTTAATTAAAAAAAATAAAAATAAAAAAATTACGTGTCCTCGGACACGGGCTTATTCTAGTATAATTATATGTGGTGGCTGCTTAGATATGCTTAAGAGCCAGAACTAATTTCCTTATCCATTAGGGTTCAAGATCCAATACCATGGTTCAGAAGAAGACCAAGCCAAATAATACAGTAACTTTTCATTCAATAGAAGGCAATAGTCTTATGTCGGATGATGACATCATGTTCTCCGCCATCTTTCTACATTAAAATCAAGTCACAATATACACTACCAGACCAGAAAGTTAGCAATTGTTATTGTTTTGAGACAGATTATAATCTTTTTGCAGTATGTACTGAATCATACAATTAGATTTATTCTTTAGATTCTTCAGCATCCAGTTCATACATTAAATGACTCATGACTAGAAAAACAAACTTCAGTGTAGATCTACTAGATTACAAATTGCAAATGCAAACTTATCATGTTTACTTTTTTTTAATGCATATATGCACCAATGCTACCGTGTTAAAGGCTTTGGTATTGGTACTTTGTGATGGTTTTACACTACATCGACTAAAGAACTTCCCTACCTCAGCACATATTATTTTTTTGCCAGCTATAAAATCCTACCTTTAGTTCAACACGTACAAATCTTTAATTGCAACTAGGGAAAACTACAAAGTAAAAGAGCATGCAGCATGTATATGACAAGTCAAACAAAACCTGATATTCACGTAGCCAAGGTTCAGTTATTTGTAAGCCGATTGCCATTCTCTCGAGCTGAAGATTGTGCATGCATGTTGCAAGAGGCTGCATTTATGAAGAAAGAAATGTTAATATATGTCCAGCCAGCTTTCATATCTATAAACCTTAGTTCACCATAGCAAGGTAGGTAAATTACAAGTGGAAAGATATGAAATTGGAACTGCAGAAAGTTCACGTATCCATGACAAGCATAGCTCAAGAGAAATCTCAATCACGGTTAGCTTACATGATTCTCTCAGTTCAAATCAACATCCAACCAACATATTGGGTGAGAACACATGATTCTCTACCTCTAAAAGCAGGATTTACGATCACCACATCGGAAATATGTTTCTTATAATTATCACCAATGTGCTACTTTTGAATTACTTTTTCGAATTCCACCACTTATCCATGTTAATATTCTCATGTCAGCTATACCCCTTTCATTAAAAATGTTCTAAGTTGCCCAACATTCTATAGAATAAGCAAGTCCAACAGTTATCCTACAAATTTTTCCTTCTGACTTCATAGGTTAAAAAGTGTTACTCCCTCCGTCCCAAAATGATCTTCCTACTATTGTTGATGTTAACATGAAGGTACTTTAAGCAATAATTTTAGGTTAATTTAATTATCCTAATGAACATTTAATAAATTGTTTTCGATAGTATCTATAATGGTGTATCAATAACAAGTTTTAAATTTTCATTAGGATAACTAAATTAACATACATTTATCGCTTAAAGTACCTTTGTGTTAACAACAACAAAAAGTAGAAAGATCATTTTGGGACAAAGGGAGTACATATTTACCCACTTCATCCATCTAGTTTCCTACAATGACTAACATCTTCTCTCACTTCTCCATCTCAAGCAATAATAATGATTGATCCTGGATACCTGCGTTGAGAGTGTGGTATTTCTTGGTCATCTATATACCGTGTCTATTGATAATCCTTCCACTATTAAGAAGTTACATTTCATTAATTCTAATTTATTCCTGCTTTTCTGGACCATTCTAGTACAAGGCTTATCTCCACTTCTTTACCTCAATATTAATCCGCTCACATCCCCTCCACCAGGTTCTAGTACAAGGCTTATCTCCACTTCTTTAGCTCACTATTAATCCGCTCGTCATCCAGGGCCGTTCCTAGCGTTTCATAGACCCGGGACGAAACTAAATAATGGGCCCTAATGACTTTATATAGCTACGCACATATATCTATATATCATTAAAAATAGTATTATAGTATAATACGTTAATGCATATATGTTCATTAGTTGTTCAAACTTTTATAACTTTATTCTATTTTTATTATTTGTTATATTTTTTCTCACTTTAATCAATGAGAAAAAATTTAAACTAACATATACAAATTGAGAATATGTGTGTAAATTAAATATGAAAATATTTATAATTGATATGGTAATGTTATAGATAAAAAAAATTACAATGGAATTTTAGAAAAATTACTTTATGTCTTCGAATTTGAAAGATATTTACTGATTACGCAAGACGAATTAAAAAAGAAGTACTACAACCATATGAAAACAATAAATATTAAGCAGAGATTATGTATGACAAATTTATTTATTTTATTTGATCCAGTGAAAGGGATATCGAGAGAGATATTGTGTAAAACTAAAATTTAACCTTGTAATTTATAAATTTATAGATAAATATAAATATAAATGCATTGTATTGTAGATAACAACAAATGCAAGGATATAAGACCATAATCAATAATCTATAAATAGAAAAAAAAATTCTATAAATAGATTTAAAAAATTATGATTTTCTATGATTTGAATCTATGAGTTATATATAAATAAAATTATGATTCAAATTAAATATATTAGATCTTAAGATTTTGAACCTTATAAACATACTCCCCCGTCCCATAATAAATGTTACTTCTTTCTCTTTTGGAATTCTCATAACAAATGTTATAATTTAAAAATGAAAACTTGATAGTAATTATTTATTCAATGAGACTTACTTATCACACTCACAACAAAAATACAATTTGTATTTACTATCCAATTTTTCTTTACTACTTTACTTTTCATACTTACAACACATACTCTACTATTTACTGTATATTATATAGTATGTTACAAGACAGAGAGAGTAAATATTATACATATAGAATAACACGAAGACTTAAAATTTAATATATTTTAGAGATAAAATACAAATAAAAATAAGTTTATAAGACTTGTAAAGATAACTTAGAATTGGAGCCTCAATTATTCGAGCTCAAACTTATCTCCTATTTAGCTATTGCTCACTTACAATCAAATCAACGCATTTATCATCAAATCAATACATTACTTATTAAATTATTTTGCACTAATATTTTATGTCAGTAAAAAATACAAGTGTCATACACTATATTGGACATAAAATTTGGGCCCCTAACTGGCGTGGGCCCTGGGCGATCGCCCATTCTGACCCACCCCTTGGGCCGGCCCTCATCCCATCCATCGGGATAACGTTATCAGACAGTGAATGCGTGAAAATAGACTATTTGTCGATCATTATACACTAGGCAGCAAAAATCTATACTACATCTACACCAAGTCCCTATGATTGCTATTAGTGTTTCGCTAATTCTTAATGCATTAGATATTTCCTAGTTCTTAAAGTATCAGGTATTTCCTAATTCTTATAGAAGTAGTATTTACCTTTCCCATTATTGTTAGGATTTAGTTTAGCCTAAAAATATCATGCCAGCTTTTAAGCGATATAGACATGGATTGATTAATGAAGTGAGCTTAGCTTTAAGCTATTATTGTGTGTGCTTTTTCTTCTCTCTTTCTACTACTTCATCTGATTCTTGATTCTTTATCTTTTCTATAAGCTTACGTTTGCCATCAATGCATCACTAATGCAATAGATATTTATACCATTATACATGATGAAATCAGTTCTTGGTGGACCAGAGAACAACTATCAAAGCTTTCAGTGACTCGGTCTCATCATGAACCATGTAACAATTTATTTCATAAACTTTCAACAATGAAGACTGACTTCTTCAAAGATTGGTAGCCAAAAGATTTTAACTTTGACATACGGAAAGTAGATAATGAAGCAAAGGTCGGCATGAAAAGTTAAAAGGCAAACAACCTGAAGATACTGGTGATAAATTGCAAAAGGAGCCGAGTAGGACAGAAGAGGGAGGACTTCTTTAATAATGCTCCAAGCATCCATATCCGGAGCAGCTATTATTAGGCTACACAATTAAACAGGAATTATGACATTAAATTCCAGTAGCAGGTCTACATATAAAACAAAGAAAAATTTGATAACAACCTGGAAAATCCATTTTCTCTCCACATGTTGATGGCTTCTTGGGGAGCTTTCTCTCCTGCTTTTGCTGCTTTGCAAGCCTTTAGAGCAGTTGTTTCATTATTAAGTTTCATCAATACATTCTCATTAGGAACGGTTGTCTCATCCACGCTGATGGAGAGTGAAGAGCGAGAAGATAATGATTCCTCCTGCATAGAATGGTCAATCAGATATTTTGAACTCAAATGAAGTATAGAAATTACATTACATAGTGAGGAAGTATCACCAACATTGGTTTGACTCTCATTGCCAGAGGGATCTTCAACCAGGCCGCTTTGCTTGGAAGTTCCATTCTGACCACCAGAAAGGACACCGAGAGAGGACTGCACAATCCTGGACCAGAAATGATTTGGAGAAGATTAAGAAATATAACAATAATAGCCAATCCTTACCAACAAGTTCTAATAAATGTAATTGGATGATAATTGAAGTTACAGGTAACTATGTTTCTAAGGATGATATAATACTGTACCTTTTGCAAATATCATCGGTGAAGTTGAATATCCTGACGATTTCGACAGGATACGGCGTTTCTCCAAGATGAGTATTGCACACATAACCAGTTCCTGTCAAACACAGATTACCATACATCACTTAGGAAATAGTACAATATCTTCCTTCATAAAGCACGACAATAGAGTGGAACCTCCAAGATACATATCCTAAAGGATGATTAAGCTATTTTGAGTGTCCTCGATGTGGGATGGGTAAGTATGCTTGGCGTGACACATAGCTATCAAGTAACCACTAAGAGTAAAGGTTTGTAGGGAAGCCGATATGATTAGGTGAAGAGAAGAAAAGTTGATAATAGAGTGCTTTCCCAAGTCTCACGCAAGAAACTTGTCTTAGATGACCGCATTTAATTGTAGTGAGGAGGTTATGACATCTACTTCAAGTGCGTATGGGATGACACGTGGAGGTTCTCTAAGAGGTATCATCATCTTAGCGACCATCCAATGATCATTGGACAAGTGTCCATAAGTGGGGACCAAAATGAGCTATTTCTCTCCTCTGTAATCAGGTCACAAACATTGCACATGCCCAAGATCGTACCTGTTTGATGTCAAATACATACACGAAAAGAGAAAAGTGGTACCCCACTATGGGAAACTTGTCTAATCATAATTGGATGATCAATAGGATGTTGACAGCTGGCATGGAACCTCTCATTGTCACCCACATACACTATAAGAGCTTCCATAGTCATGACTCCCAAAATGGGAGTTAGGAATTCCTCTCCTTCACATCACCGCCACATCATCGTCAATAATCATCTCCAAATAATTTTACCCCAACCATAACTAGAGTCATGATTTTCTCTGTCTTACTTTTTACTAAAACAAACAGAAAAATAGGACAAATTAGTATTTGAAAATTTCTACAAAATATAGTAGTATATAATTAGGTCTCTATTTATAGAGTGAAAAAATATTAACGTTGGTGATTTTTTTATATATATTTTGGCAGTTTACTCTTTTTATAGAACCATTTAATATTTTGTAAATAAATACAACATTTGGTCAGCATGTGACACTTTCCAGCTGGTCTCCTTTGAATGGCTCTCACCCTCTCTCCATGACCACGAGTTGTAATACGACCAAAAATTTGATCAGGTCATGGATGACTCCCCAAATTGTCATGATTGGGGGAGTCATCCTTGGCACATCAACCCACAACTCCATTCCAGTCATGAATGCAGATGGTCTAATGTCAACCTCATTTCTACAGTTGATTCTATGGCAAATTTCTTGCTTGAGACTTGGTCTAGTGAGCACTCTCTACTATCAGGCTATCAGCCTTTGCCATCTCTCTCTCTCTCTCTCTCTCTCTCTCTCTCTCTCTCTCTTGACGTAATCACTTTCGGCTTCCACCACAACCTTTACTCTCAAGAGGTTCTTTGAAAGCTATTTGGTATGCCAAGCATACTTCAGCATTAACTGTAAAACAAGACATGATGTTAACAACCCCCACAAACTTCAGTATCTCTCAACTCAGCCCCAAACAAGGTCAAAAACAAAATGCCGATAGGGGCTATTATTGCAGGACACCAATGAAGAAGTGAACATATCGATATGTTATCTATATAGCCATTATTTGACAAAAACAAACTCCAATAGGCATTACGCAAAGACCACAAACTGTAGAGGTAAGATGACAAGAGACAACCAACTCAAACTCGCTTTATAGTTATCATCTAAAACAATAAGGGGAAAATAAATAAACATAAAGGCACGATCATGGTAAGCCAGGCATGACTCAAAAGCTCAAATCCTAATTGAATCCCATAAGAGCGATAAAGCTCAACTATCATGGCAACGGGTTAACTCTCACTCTTACGGCCATTCTAAATCAGCATCTATTTCACTCACTGATGCAACTAAAACTCTAACAAAGAGCAAGAACTAAACAAAATACAGGCTGAGAAGCAGTCAAGCAGCGACTCAATAGACTACCAAAAGTAACCAAGTGCATTCTATGTCCATTATTCAACGAAAAGATTTATGAAATAAGCTTATTCTTATTATTTATATGCACATTTTTCAACAAAAATATTTATAAATAAGGTTATCCTTATTATTGATGAAATAGCATACCTCCTAACCGTTCCGCGACTGCGCCAGTAATAATACCGCCAATCATATCCACTACGAGAACATCGGAGTGTGCAGTGACATTAGCAAAGGAGAGAAGCAGAGATAAGGTGTCCACTCGCAAGAACCCAATTCTTTCTGGATACTTCTTGAAGTATGTCTCACATATACTGGGAGGAAAATGAACAACTTAATATGGGAAGACAAACACTTGTGGTACAACAAGTCATGAAGCCGGCATTAATGATTGAAAATCCAGCCCAATATAGCGACAAAGTGTAGGAGATGCATAATTTTCAGGCAAATATAATTTTCTAAACAAAATTGACAGATAGAATGCAGCTGAACAAATGGAAAGAAAAAAAAACACATAATACATAGGAGCCAGCTTCATAGAGGGAAGAGCAAAATCAACTGATCTTGATGTAAACGGAGTGCATATAAGATGGTGCTTATCTACCTTCGTGCAAAAGGACGCCTTAGCAGTACCTTGGGTGCATATTTCTTCTGCTTCTTAAGCCTATATTTTTCCTGCGAAAAGATTAATTAGTATGCAGCATTGTATACACAATATAGTAAGAGTATAGTCCTAGCTTACTTGTGAAAAGGATGTTTTCTTCTCAAAGGTTGCACTGTTAGCAATAAGTGCTTCAACTATTTCATCTCCACTTGCTCCTTGTCTGAATTAAGACTTAAAAGTTAAAATAGCCATAAAAATGAGGATCACAAAGCAACGCAGCTTTCTGAGGATTTTTCTTTTCAAGGCTATCAAAATAGTTATCAAACCCCAAGTAAATGAAAAAATAAATGAAATATGTTAATTCATTGGAGATGGTAGGAAAACTTCAGTCTTCAAATGAGAATTTTTATTATTTTACCTAAATGAGCCTGTCAAAGGTTTCACTTTATATGAAGTGCACAACAAAACAAGCTCCAAAAAAACTACCACCACAAAGAAGAAAATTATGAAATTTTGCCTTCTAATATTTGATTTGAGGCCAAATAACATTTACTTCCCCAAAGTATCCACCAAATCACACTTTGCACCCCAATTTGAAAAGTGGGTCTGTTTGGTACTTTAATTTCGAAATCATCCCACTTTACCCCCTTGCTTTCCAGATCGTCTCATTTCACCCCCTGGTGCTTTCCAAATCGTCCCATTTTACCCCCTGCTCAAGTGCCTATCAGGGGGTAAACATACTCACTTTTCAAAATGGGGTGCAAAGTGGGATTAGGTACTTTGGGGGGATAAATGTAATTTGGCCATTGATTTGATCAAAAAAGACTACTATGATGAAGATTTCATGAAAAGAACAGAAGTGATACTCACTAAGGGACAACAAGATATAGACACAAAATCTCTAAAATTATTGCTTGTGAATAAACCCTACTGACACCTATGTAAATTAACTATCACATGGAATTTTTTAGTTAACCCTCTGAAGATCTCTTAAATAACATTTGCATATGATAACAAATACAAGCAAATACATATCTAAGAAGTTCAAAGGTTGTTTTTGTGTAAAGAAAGACATACTAGTTCTTGGCAATAGAAGCATTCAGGATAATAAACCATGTTATTTAGTGGAAATGCAATTTAATATTCTAACCTCCTCAGAACATCTATATCTTCACCAGTAAGACTTTGGGCAGTATTGTTATCAACTAATGCCCTGTTGTCCTTCGACTCGTCTTTTATTTGTGAACTTGTGGTTTCTTCAATATTATCACCTGATAAAAGCAGAGAGACATCCAGGGTTTCATAGCCTATATAAAGGACGAAATTTTAGCTAAAATTTTGGGTGG
This sequence comes from Adenophora triphylla var. japonica, assembly GCA_022495995.1. Classification (NCBI taxonomy): domain Eukaryota; kingdom Viridiplantae; phylum Streptophyta; class Magnoliopsida; order Asterales; family Campanulaceae; genus Adenophora; species Adenophora triphylla. The sequence goes on along the minus strand of JAFEMH010001605.1, from coordinate 244,994 downwards.
TGCATTTCTTTAAGAAATGACATTTATGCAGTATCATTTCGTGTTCATGCCCTCTAGAACCTGGCACAGAATCATTTAATTGGAATTTGAAACCATCCAAGTCGGACATGGAAATATTGTTAGTTGGCAAGGACCCATCCAATATGGGTCAAGCATTGATAATCTCGACATACGAGCGCTGTTGTGTGGAAGCGACCCGATAACAAACACGACTTTCAAAAGCTAAAAGCATAATCGACCAGAATACTGCTTCAAGGACTCTGTTTCTTCATAGTGCTCCCTTAATTCCCCCATAAAATAGTCACACTTACATTTGGGTTTTCCCCTAAGAGGAGATGCATTTTAAGATTTAAGTTTTAAATCTCTACCACCTTTGAACGTTTTGCTTTCTTTTCAAAGATAATATTTTTAAATAATCTTTCGCTACAAAAAAATTACATGGAAACAAATGAATAATACTAAAAAGTCTAACCTATCAAGTGCGATTTTTTATAAACAGGGTGAGTTTGCTATGCATTTTGCAGCTCCAATAATCCCCTTTTCAAATTTGATCAAGTAAGCAAGTTACTATGCTTTCCATCATTTTCGATGGAGCCAAAGACTCGCTATTTTTTGGCTTGGGAATATGATGTAATAAAGCAAAATGGCACACTAAATTGTCTTCGCTTCTTTGTTACGAAGCAGCGGTCAGTCCATGCAATTTTCATCATGGGTCATCCGGAAACAACCTCTTTGTGCTTTAATACAAGGTAAGGTTGCGTACATCCGAAACCCCCCTTTCCCCATCATAGGTGGGAGCCTTTGCGGCACTGAGATAATGTTGTTGTTGTTGTATGCAAGTTACTATGTCTTCAATTGGCATAAATTAAGTTATAAAGTAAATGTATTTTCTAGTAATCACACAGAAAAAGTTGAAGCATTAGCATTGTTCTAACAGGTAATAGGAGTAATCTTATATTTGGTTCACAAATTTCAGGAGTTCTTTAAGCGCATTTTGTCCTTGTTCTTTTTTGCAATCCCACAGATTATATGGCAACACCACTACTAAATACACACCCAAACTTATCACTTTCCACCTAAAGATTATAAACGAGTTTATTCACTTTTTCAGAACTATGCAACTGACCTTTCACCATTATATGAAGGTAAATTAACATTTTTCTGAAACTAAATTAACCCGTATATCAAATATTGATGTCATCCAAAAGAATAATCAAACTGAGTAAGAAAATCAAACTTTTTGCAGCAAAAGTAGAAGCAAACCTTCTGTGGTAGGAAGAACACGGGACAAATAGGGTCCTTTATTTCCATTCTCAACTTGAAACAAAGAACCAAAAGCACATCCAATCAATGGCTTAAGTGAACAATTCTTATTCCCAATTTTCACCACCCTAATATCCAATCAACAAATCAGCATAAAACTCGAAACCAATCAATTTAAAACCTTAATGTTTTCATAAATCATCTAAATTAAATTAAAAAAAAATGACTCACGAGCCGGAAGTGAGGCGAGAGAAAACAAAACGATCGCCGTCGTTGATGTCAAGCAAGACACTGCAACCTTCCCAAGTGATTCTAGGGTTTTGAATTGAACTTTCTTCTGGCTTATTAATCTCCGACATAATTGTCTCTGAACTATCGAATAAAAAAAAAGAAGATAAAATGTTGGGATTGTATAAATTAGGGTAAAGATTGAATCTTGGTTGAATCTATTGGTGAGGTTTTGTATGCCTTGAAAGGGAAAGTTAAAACCCTGGTTTAGGGTTTTACAGGTTTTAGATTGCTCTCCAATTTGGACACTGTACCATGTACCTTGTTCGTAGGCTGCTATGGTTTTTACGGGGCAATTTTACTCCAAAAGTTACTTTTTTTGTGGTAAATTACTTTCCCCTATTTCATTAATTTAAATCCCCTCAAGTTTTTCATTGATTTAAATGTCTTACAAAATCTAATCCAGTATTATATTATATTATACTCCCTCCGTCCCGATTCAATTGGTTCATTGATTTATTTCACTGGTTTATTTCACGAGTTTTAAGAAAAATGAATAAAGTGGATAGAAATTAGAGGAGAGAGAATGTAAAAGTTAAATGTATGATAGAGAATAGGATAGAGAATGTAAAAGTTAAAAATATTTAATAGGAGAGAGAATGAGTGAGAGGAATAGTAAGTTAATGATTGATTTTTTTTTGTAAATATGTTAACTTTATAAAGGTATAATGAATGATTTTTTTGTAAATATATGGAGATGATAAGGGTATAAATATATGGAAAACTTTCCATTTAAGGAATGAATCAATTGAGGTAGGACGTTTCAAAAAGGAAAGTGGATCAATTGAGGTGGGACGGAGGTAGTATTATATTATATTCTAAATGTAATATTTAAAACTTATGATACATTATTCTCAACGTCAATGAAATCCGATCAACGGTGACCGATCGCCGGCGTCACTTGTCATCATCAACGCTGTATTATATTAGTATGCAGTATTATGTACTTCCTCCGTCCCACTCCATTGTAAACCAACTTTTTGGACATGAAAATTAAGGAAAAGTAGGAGAGAGAAATAGGTGGTGTTTGTGAGTATGAAAAATTAAATAGGAGAGAGAATGAGTGGGGGAAATAGTTAGGAGAGAGAATGTTGTGAGTGTAAAAGTAAAGTAGGAGAAAGAATGAGTGGGTGGAATAGTAAAAATTCTTTGCCATTTTGGACAGTTCAACAATTGAGTGGGACGTCCCAAAAAGAAAATAAGTCCACATTGGAGGGGGACGGGGGGAGTATTATCTTGTATACAATATTATTACAAAATAATGCAAATAATACAATATGAAAATTAATTTATATGGCATTATGAATTTTTTTTAAAATTTATGGGCATTCTTCCTTTTTATTTTTAATGAACAAGTATACTTTAGTTAATTTTATTGTCCACCCATAGATTTACAAAAATATCACTGATTCCCTTAAATTTTAGTTTTATTTCACTTTTATCCTTTTTCATTTTTATGTAAAGTAAATAACTATTTTATCCCTAAATCTTTAGTATAGTTTGATACTTTAACTGTTAAATTTTTTGTAAAGATAATATTTCAAATATGATATACGAGAAAGGGACTGAATCTTCGATCGTCAATTTCTCTATTATCATGTGTATCAGATGAGTCGGGAAGTAGATTATTTAGGCAACTTGTGGTTATCTTTTAAAATGATTTAAGCTCCTTAAGGCTCGAAATGAGTTTGGAGACTCATAAATTAAATTGGTTAATTATAAATAAGGGCCTAATATTTGGGGTAGTTCGTAGAAAGCGGTCCAATGCTTTAAACCTCACAAATCAGGATTTAAAGATGACAAATGTCAAATGTTAGAAAGATACTTTTTGATAACATTGAGTTTTCAGTTAAGTTAGCATGTCATGCACATATAATTTATGTTTGGGTATTTTAGTCATTTCACACCTTTTTTTTTATAGTTTTGTTGATAATTTTAATATTTCAACTGTAACTTCAAAAAACCCTTTCAAAAATATCATATTCTTAAACAACCTCAACATCACCATCATCCCTCTCCATCACCATACACCACCAACAACAACAACATTAATTCAACTTTAATAACAATTTTTTGACAAAATCACAACTCGCATAATACATGAATTGATTTTTGAAATTAACCAAAATAAATCAAAACTGAAGTCATGGGGAGAGGAAGGGGCTGAATTGGGAAGGATAGGGAAGAGGAATGGATTGTTGGGACGAGTGGGGAATGGGCGACAATAAAGAGAGGGCCGAAAGGTGAAGGGTGTTGGGGTGCGGTACAAGCGCAGAGGCGGGGTATAGAAAAAGGAGAAAATAGTATAGGGGTAGGGCATGTTGCAAAGACGGAGGCGGGTGGGGGAAAAAAGGGAAAGGGGTAAGAAACAAAGGAGACGGGTGATGTGGTCAGGCATAGAGGAAGGGAAGAACGATTGGGGGAGAGTTAGGGATGGGTGATGTATCAACATGGAAACAGAGGAGGAGAAAGAGTCTAAACAACGGAGGAGTTTGAGTCAAGATAGGTCAAGGAGGAGAAAAAGTAAGCAAACCGAAAAAAAGGGTCTGACACGATCGTGTCAGCTAATGAGCATGGTTGTGCCACTGGAGGATTTTACTGACACGATCGTGCACAATATAAAGCACGGTCGTGCTAACCCGTTTCCAGCCCATATTTGGTTTTCTTATTCAGAACGGATTCTTTTTTGGAGGAAAAGGTTTAGTGCTTCTCCTATACCTATATGAACATAATTTCGGCCATAAATTGATGTGACTGCCGGAGAGATATAGGATACACAAGAGATAGCCACAAATAGTGTCAAGGAGAGGATAAGGGGACCTAGGAGATGCTATGAGGGGCACTTCTACAACCATAGCCATGACCGAGGTATTTGTGTTCTTGATAGAGGAGAAGAGATATATATAAGAGAGTTTTTCATGTAGAGTAGTCATGCTTAGATCTTAGTGATTACATGTGCAAAGTTGTAATAACCATCATATATTGATTATATAGTGTATATCATAACTTGGCATCGCCCCTAGATGTAGCCATGTGTTCATGAACTGGGTTACCGAATATAAGTGTTATTTCTTTCATATTGCTACATGTTGATTATTCTCCCTATGTTAGGGTTGCTAGTATGGGCTAGGTGGATGTGTGATCCCCCAAAATCTCCAACAACTGGTATCAGAGCTCCGGTTGGAGATTCAAGGGATGCCTAGATTTGATTGAAACAGAGGATGCATAAAATCAAGATTCAATTGCATAGATTCAGAAGATTTTGATGCATGGATGCATGCGGAAGCATATTCAGGTGGTTCAGATTGCATGAATCTATGGTTAGGAGGTTGCAAAAATTCAGTCAGGATCGTGGCACAAATTCAAGAAATTTGCAGAATCCAGAAGGGATTAGGAGATGCAGAGATCAAGATGAATCAAGGTGTCTGTGGAATTGTGGGACAGTCAAATTGGGTTGGAGAAAAATCGCTAGGAGAAATTTGCTTAGTGTGAATTTGGCGACGAAGTGAAAGATATGAAAGAAGAAGAGATGGAGATCGCAGTTGCATTAATCTTAGGATGAGATCAGTCAGATACTTCACGGGTGTTAGATTCGAGTTCTCAATGCAATTCCGAAAGAGCGAATCGGTGAATAGTTGCAAGGAGAGGAGACATGCGGGTTATGACACATAATTGACTATTTTGCAATAACATGGAGGAGAGTGGTATAAGCCGATTGACTATGTAAGAAGATGAGGACTTCTTGCACAACGACAAAGGAGCGATCGGTAGTAAGCTTTAAGATAGAGGAGAAGGTTTTGTACACTACCTAAAACAGCATCAAAAGTCTTCAGGAGGGAGCCACATGTCAAGTCGAAGGACCCTTTTGTGGTAAAGGAGAGTCATTAACAAACGGCATGTTAGGAGGGAGGATGACAACTCATAGATGTGCAGCAAGGAGAACATGACATAATACCTAACAGAGAGCGAGGATAACCACGAGCAGTCAATGCAAGAGACAAGGTGAGACCATGTTTCATGGAGAGGCATTGCGAGGAAAGTGAGTTTGGAGGGAGAATGTGAAGTCAAACTTGCAAGGAATCATTGGAGTGCTTGATCCACGAAAGGCAAGAGGAATCCGACACAGAGAGGTTGAAGCGTCGCTTGGTTTCAACTTGACTTAGTGTGATGATGTGTGAATGTATCGAAAATTTTCCCATTTTTGTTTGAAAAAATCAACGAAACGGAGTCGCCACGCCATTTTAATTTTGAGGGCCAAAACTTTGAAAAAAGCCCGAGATCAGAGATTTAGGTTCGGAGGTCATGTTACACGCCGGGAAGGACGTTAGTGTGTACCCGGAATGCCTCGTAAAACGAGTCTTCCAAGCTGAAAATCATTTGTGTGTGTGTGTGTGTGTGTGTGTTTTGGCCAAAATACTTTGAAACTCAGAAAAGTAAAAATAGGGATATCTTTTCAAGACTTTAAACTGATCCCATGATTTTTTGGGGGATTTTTGGATTGAGATTTGGTACTCAAAAGACCTTTTGAAGTTGAGAGCCATTTCTGCCAGAATGAAAAAGGCAGTGGACCTTTGATTTTGAAATGGATTCAAGGGTCTTAAAACTTCATAATCTGGATAAACTCAGAGAATGAAAGTTGTTATAGACACCTTAAATAAGATTTGTGCGAAGGAATTTTCCATTTTGGAGAAGATTTGAGGGGTCAAAACCTTCTGTAAACCTCAGATATGAGATCTGGATTCCCAGAAGCTGATGAACTAGCCTCTGAAAGAAAATTTGAAAAGAGGAGTTTTACTCACCAAAAAAATAAAGTAAAAATATGTCTGGAAAGCTCTGGATGTTGGCTACAAAAAGTGTTTTGTAGTCAACACCAAATTCTAAGTTTATCTGTGTCCAAAAATTAAGACAATGGACTGAGGTCTGGGAAAATTGCTACTGGACAGCAACTTCCCAAGAAGGAGAATATGATTTTAAAGGGGGTTTTGCATCCATGCTTGTCCCCATTTCCCTAGGTTTTGGTTAGTGATCACTAGACATTTTAGTGGTGAATCAACTATACCAAACCATTCTTGGGGTACATTAGGACTAAGCATTTCATTTGCTTGGGAAGGGGATTTTTATCCTTTGAAAATGAGATTTTATGCTTGAAAATGGTTTTTAGGGTTTTGAAAATGAGTTTTCTTTGCAAGAAAGTAAGAGAACTTGAAAATAATGTTGATCTTTGTAGAAGATCATCCATGGAGATGGTCTTCCATGGTGATCTTCTTAGATCTAGAGCAAAAAGATGAAGAAACTACATTTTGTAGTTTGAAGATGCATGCATGGATGAGATTTAGGGTTAGGAGAAGGAGGGTTTACCAATCTTCCTTGTGTTCTTGAGTGTTTGGCTTGAGTGTATGAGTGTTTAGGGTTTTAGTATGAGAGTGAGTGGATGAGTATGAATTGGGAAAGATTGGAGAGAAAATGGTGACAATTCAAGTGAATTCTCACTGTTTTCTCTCTATATTTCGCCAGAGGTTCGATGCAAAATGTGTTGTGGCTCTTTATTTTTGTGACTGGAGGGCTCAATTTATAGCCCTCTGAAAATTACAAACCCATCCGCGCGGACAGGACCTGCAGCGTGCACTGTTCATTAAATGCAGCTTCAGGCTTTGGACAAGAGGAATAATCTTTTTGAAATTTCAAATTAACGGCCATTGTTCCCAGCCATTTCTATTTATGGTTTTCTTCTTTTGTTTTTCTTTTTAAGATTCTTTTTAAGGTTTAACCTTAAATAACAATGCCCATTTTACCCTCACTTTGTTAGAAAAGTTAGGATTGTTAGAAATTGTTAGAAATGTTATAACTTTCGTTAATTTTCTAACGAAAATTCTAACAAGCTCAAATTGGAGCACTTACAGTAGCCCCTCGGCGACGGCGCTTTCGAAGGAAGCGGGGTCGTCGATAAGAGTAAGGCTCCATATTTGGCAGGATGATCGAATGATCGGGTGGCTGAACCTAGCGACAGGCTACCTACGTATCCCGAGTGGGAATCAAGCCAGTCGTAGTTCGGGTCTTTGACCCTGGAGATGATGGCGTTTTAGGTGCCTCGATCCTGATGAGCGAGTTCTACAGTCGGTTGCTGGAGAGAAACTCATGCTGGGGATAAGAGATGACCATTTTCGGTCTGATGGCTATCCGCTCTGCTGGGGATAGGAATGACCATTTTCGGTCTCTGCTGGGGATGATTGCGATTTATCGCTTTTCTAGTGATAGCGTCTTAGGTGCCTCAAACCTTGGAGATGGCGTTTTAGGTGCCTCGAACCTCGGAGATGGCGTTTTAGGTGCCTCGAACCTTGAAGATGGCTTTTTAGGTGCCTCGGACCTTGATGATGGCGTTTTAGGTGCCTCGAACCTTAATGATGATGGCTTTTTAGGCGCCTCGGACCTTAATTTGAAATGGCCTTTCGGTGGACTTCGTCTGCTGCCGAAGGAGAGGGTGACCGTTTTGGTCGGGGGGCTGGACCTAATGATAGGCTACCTACGTATCCCTAGTGGGAATCAAGCCCTTTCGTAGTTCGAGTTTTACTCGAGATTTCGTTGGCTTTTGGGATTCCGTTAACTTTGCTGGGGATTTTGTTAGCCTTTGCTGGGGAAAATTGGACGTATTCGTCTGGGAAATCGGTCTTACGTTTGACTGCCGTTGGATGATTTTGATGAAAGATACGGGATCTCGTTATCTTTCTCGGGGAGATCGGTCTTACGTTTGACTGCCGTTTGATTTTGATGAAAGATACGGGATCCGTTATCTTTCTCGGGGAGATCGGACTTACGTTTGACTGCCGTTGGATGATTTTTGATGAAAGATACGGGATCTCGTTATCTTTCTCAGGGAGATCGGTCTTACGTTTTACTGCCGGGGAATGATTTTGATGAAAGATACGGGATCCGTTATCTTTCTCGGGAGATCGGTCTTACGTTTGATCGCCGTTTGATTTTGATGAAAGATACGGGATCCGTTATCTTTCTCGGGGAGATCGGACTTACGTTTGACTGCCGTTGGATGATTTTTGATGAAAGATACGGGATCTCGTTATCTTTCTCAGGGAGATCGGTCTTACGTTTTACTGCCGGGGAATGATTTTGATGAAAGATACGGGATCCGTTATCTTTCTCGGGGAGATCGGTCTTACGTTTGACTGCCGGGGAATGATTTTGATGAAAGATACGGGATCCGTTATCTTTCTCGGGGAGATCGGTCTTACGTTCGATCGCCGGGAATGATTTTGATGAAAGATACGGGATCCGTTATCTTTCCTGGGGAGCACTCGGTCTTACGTTTGACTGCCGGGGAATGATTTTTGATGAAAGATACGGGATCCGTTATCTTTCTCTGGGAGATCGGCCTTACGTTTCGATCGCCGTTTGATTTTGATGAAAGATACGGATCCGTTATCTTTCTCTAGGAGATCGGACTTACGCTTTTGACTGCCGCCGATGATTTTTGATGAAAGATACGGGATCTCGTTATCTTTCTCGTGGAGATCGGTCTTACGTTTACCGCCGGGAATGATTTTGATGAAAGATACGGGATCTCGTTATCTTTCTCGGGAGATCGGTCTTACGTTTGACCGCTGGGAATGATTTTGATGAAATATACGGATCCGTTATCTTTCTCGGGAGATCGGTCTTACGTTTGATCGCCGGGATGATTTTGATGAAAGATACGGGATCTCGTTATCTTTCTTGGGGCACTCGGCCTTAAGTTCGATCCGCCGGGAATGATTTTGATGAAAGATACTGGATCTCGTTATCTTTCTCAGGCACTCTGGCCTTACGTTTGACCGCCTGGGAATGATTTTGATGAAAGATACGGATCCGTTATCTTTCTCGGGCACTCGGTCTTACGTTTGATCGCTGGGAATGATTTTGATGAAAGATACGGGATCCGTTATCTTTCTCGGGGCACTCGGTCTTACGTTTGACTGCCGGGGAATGATTTTGATGAAAGATACGGGATCTCGTTATCTTTCTCGGGGCACTCGGTCTTACGTTTGACTGCCGGAGGGTAATTTTGATGAAAAGGGGCTGACTTTGGTTAACTTTGTTAACTCTGTCAAGTTGGGGACTGAATTGCAGAGTCCTGAAATTTTAAGGGGCAAAAGGGTCATTTTGACCCTTGCAATCCTATCCGCGCGGATAGGAGCTGAAAGTCAGGGGTATTAATTAGGGCCAACGCCCTTTTCTTCTTCCCCATTCAGTTTTTGAAACAGACGAGAGAGAGAGAGAAAAAACCGAGGAGAAGCCATTGTTGGCCAAGAGAAGCTTCAAAAATCTTCCGATTTCTTCGATTTTTTGAGCAATGGAACACGGGGAAGGCGCTTTTCAAGGCCAAGGACGTGGCCCGGTGGCGGAGAGACGATTGGAGCTCGTCCGGATGAGGAGGCATTACAATCTTTCGCAATCGGTTGCGGAGGAGCATTACCCCGATGCTTGGCAACATTGGGCTTCGGATTCGAATCTCCGAACGGTATACTTTGAAACCCTTTGATCCCTTTGTTGATTTCTTGTTTGAAATTTGAATTTTGGGGGATTTTTGAATTTTTTTTTTTTTTTTGAAAATTATGCAATGTTCATTGTCTTGGATTTGATTTTGATGCTATGCATGTTGCAATGAATTTGTTGGTGTTCCGAATATGCATTTTTCTTGGGAAAAGAATTGGCATTTTTGCCACACATTTTTTTGTAAATTCGAAAATTATGAATTGTGACTTTGATGATTTTTTTTTTTTGAAATTTGAATATTGCATGTTGAAAATTCGAAAATTGTGATTTTTTTTTTTTGAAATTGAATATTGCATGTTGATGATGATGATTTTTTTTTTTGAAATTGAATATTGATATTGATGAATGATGCAATGCATGCATTTTGTTTGGAAAGAATGGGCATTTTGCCAATATGAGATGTATGTATGTTTTAGGATTTTTTTTTTTTTGAAAAGTGGGACGGATTTTTCCTCCCGTTGCATGTAAGATGGATGATATGCATGTATGCATTTTTTTTTGAGATGATGGATGGTATGCATGTATGCATTTTATGAAAATGGGACGGAGTTTTTACTTCCGTAGGAATGCATCTTTTTTTTTCTTTTTGATGAATGCATTGGGATTTGCTGAAAACTGTTTTCTTTTATGCGAGAAAAATGGGGCTATGCTCATTGTATGTTGTTATGCTGTCGAATTTTTTTTTTTCTTAATGCATGTGTATACTTTCTTTTTTTTTTTTGTGTAAATGCAAATGCACTTTTTTTTTTTGACATTTTCTTTCTCTTTTTTTTTCTTTTACAGGGCGGACACCGTTTTGTGACGGAGCAGCTGAACAAAATGAAGACTCGAGGATCAGTGGAGTCCGTGATTGACTTGTGGGACCGGCTTCCGAATGCGGGCCGAGGAGCTTTGCCGAGTCCGAGACAGATCGTTGTCGAGACGGGGCTTTGGGAGTTTGTCGAGTGCTTGAGGGGACTGGTCAAGTTCCCTAAGAGCAAGGGCTTGATGTTTGCTCGGCGCAAAGATCGGTGGGACGCGACCCACACCTTTCACTTCTTCTGGGGCGAGGCTACGGTTACGCCCTCCGATTACGCTGCGATTACGGGCCTGTCCTTTAATGGACGCAGCATTGAGTGGCGGGACGGCTATAGCGATGCTGATCTACAGGCTCTTCTGGGATTTTCCCCTATTCCCAAAAAGGGGATGGGGATGGAGTATGCCGTGGTCTACGGTAAGATTGTGGAGACCATAGCGAGCTACGAGGCTGGGGAGGAGAGGATAGGCGCCGATCAGATTGCTAGGGCCTTCTTGTGGTTTGCCTTTTCGAGCACCCTCTTTGGGCATGCTGAGGGGACGGCGGTCTTTGCCTTGCTGAGGTCCTTGGAGGACATGGAGACGGCCGGAGATGTCTCGTGGGGAGAGGCCGGGCTGGCAGAGCTTTACTTTGCTCTCGATAGGTACAGCCGGAAGGCTGTAAGCTCCTTGTACTGCTTTGAGTTTGCCCTGGAGGTATAAGCTCTCTTTTTTGCTTTCCCTCTCTCTCTCTTTTTTTTTTGAGCACACACTTTTCTTTTGCACTGGATTGATTGGATTTTTACCTTTCGCAGGTATGGGCGTTGGAGTTTTTCCACGTCACGATGTGGCGGCAGCCGGCGGAGTACGTCGGGGCGTATCCGGCCATGCAGTCTTGGTCCAAGCATGCCCGGGAGAAGATAAGCTCCAGGGGGCGTACGACTCGTGTACGCGGATTGCCTTCCTTTCGACGGGAGGCCGAGACAGATGAGGGGATGATATTCTTCCCCGGGATCGCTTCGAGGTGGCGCACCAAGGGCGCCGAGATTTGACTGTGCGCGGAGGATTCCGAGAGATCCGACTCGCGATGCATATTATCCGGGAGAGAGGGTGACGCGCCGCATGGCGTGAACTCGCCGAGGACACCGGTGGCGCCTCCCGCCGATATGATGCACCCGAGCGATCGGTCCGTGACCTGGGATGATTACCGAGCCGGCCAAGACTTCTCGGATTTCGTGGCGATTGAGCCATATGCGACATTCGTCTGAGGAGGCCGAGGATGCCTCGTGTTCGGATAGTGGAGGGGCTTGGGATCCCGCGGTACCCTCGGACGGATTTTTCCTATATCCAGTGATGGGGTCCGATTGAGGGTGCAGATCCCTCACTCGAGCGACTTCCACGAGCTTTCCGGCCTCGTCCGGTATGAAGGTATGGCTTCACCTTTTCCCCTTCTTTTCTTTCTTTTGTTTCATCATCTTTAGCATCACTTCTTTTTTTTTTTGTACGCTTTTGCTTTTGTGCAGTTTCGGAGGTGGTCGTCGAGAAGCCGACGAAGCTAAGTGATCGGGGCCAAGAGATTCATCAGGAGGATGGTCGCTTGCGGCTCCTCGTGCTAGAGCGAGGCGACCACGGCCGGCGCCCGTCGACGGGAGGCTTCCCTATTCGCTCGTAGACTTCCTCAGAGACTCCTCTCGTCTCCTCTCATTGATCCCCGCGCGGTACTGCCTTCGGATCACGTCATTCTCGGGGATCCACACGGGCAGGGACACGTATGGCAGCATGGCGGGTCGTCTTTGTATGTGCAGGAGTCCGACGCCTTCACCTTCGGATACGATTTTTTCGCAGATCTCGGCTTGCCCTATCAGAGCGTGCCGGTTGGTCCCGATGAGCCTCTTTCTGGAGACGAGGACGATTCTGAGCCCGAGATTTTCAGGGCTCCCGAGGAGGCGGGCCCGAGTCGCAAGAGGGGCCGGGCGTACATCGGCGCCGGAGACTCCGATTGATTTTTTTTTTTTTGAGATTTGAGATTGAGATTTAGATTTCTACAAATTTTATGCACATTTTTTTTTTTTTTTTTGGATGTAATAATTTAGGATTTTATTTATGTTTGTTTGTTTTTTTTTTTATGCACACTCCCTCTTTTTTTTTTTTTGGAATGTAAGAATTTAGGATTTTATTTTATGAATGCAATGCAATATGAATGCAAAGTGTTGCATGAGCCTTGATTTTTTTTTTGCAAGGGTGTTTGGTATATGGACTGGTTTGGGAAGGTTTTTTGCACAGGTTTCGAGCAACCGGGATGGAATATTCCTCTTTTGGTGTAGCAGCTTTGACTGTTGCAAAGATTTTTTTTTTTGACAAACTCATCCGCGCGGATGGGGACCGGGAATCTCGACACTGTCCCTTAATTTTGCTTCGCATCTGGGTCTTACTTTATTTCAAATTCAAATATCCTCTTCAACCTCCAAATTCAAACACAGCCATTTTCGGGAGAAAGAGAGAAAAACCATGGAAAACTTTAGAAAAGCTCCATCAAAATTGTCCCAAGAATCCCAAATGTCATTCTTCAACAAGTTCAAGGATTGGTCCCGGGAGATCATGCATGAGAGGAGGTCCTTCTTTGAAGAAAGGTATAAGGTGAAGTGCTTATGGTCTCTCAAGGAATTGATTCCGGATTATGAGCTTTTGAGGGCTTCTTCCTCATTTTGGGACACTAGAAGGCATGTCTTTTGCCTTTCCTTCAACGAGATTGTTCCGACTGTGGAAGAATTTCGGGCCTTGCTTGGAGGTCCGGAGGTGGAAGAGATAGCGGTTCCTTTGCCCGGAGGGGCTTCTTTTGCTGACAGATTGTGCGTCCTCCTTCATCTTTCCTCGGAGGACGCGCAAGGTATGATGCGTGGTCCAGATTATTTCGATATTTCCGATCTTCCTGACAGATTTAGGGCCTAAGCTTGGGATGATGCCTATTGGGATGCCTTTGCACTTTGTATGTTTGGCACCCCGTTCATGGTCTATTCCTTTGGGATCTCGCCATCGGTCTCGCCGGATGTTGTCGTTCACCGTCGCCCGGCGAGATGTCGTTCCTTTGATTCTGGGGGAGACTTTTCATGCTCTCGATGCATTAGCTACCGGAAGGCGGTATATGCACGGGGCAGCCTGCTCCTCTCGACCCCGTGGCCGATGGAGCGTTTGGGGGTTCTTCGGGAAACCTCTCGATATGATCAGCCTTGGACTTTTGCCAGAGAGGTGTTGATGTAGATTTTGATGATCGTGGCTCGTGGGAGCGTTGGATGGCGGGTCGCCGACCGAAGATATCGATGGTCGGTGCCTCATCAAGGCGGGTGGAGACTCGCAGAGTGCTTCAGATGGGTCTCCCGTGGTCATGCTTCCGGGGCTTTCTCCTAGCTTCTATATTCCGGCTTTAGTTCCGAGACAAGCTTTGGCCTCGGAAGCAGTTCCTTTGGGGGTTTTGATGATATAGCCACCAGGTGGTGGCTCCTATTTCTATGGATGATCCCTCAAATGTTTCCATTTCTTTCCCGAGCATGGAGGTATGATGCCTTTCCTTCTCGGGTCATTCTCAGCATCCAAGACCGGTGTTCTTGACCACTTGGTACTGGATTGGTATGAGAGGCATCCGGGAGAAACTCAGTGGCTATTTTGAGACGGCGTGAGGCCATTGTGGGTGCGGAGGACCAGACTGCTTTCGAGAGGAGGAGGGCCGAGGCGAGGGCCAACCCTCATGACAGGAGCGGAGACGCCGTGACCGATTATGAGGCTTACGTCAAGAGACAGGAGAGGAGGGCTCCTATGCTACCGCCTAGGTTACAGGAGATGAGGGATGACGCCAGTGGCTACTAAGGCCCCGACAGAGGCCGGTTTGATAGACCCTGTCCCTATACCAGAGCTTGGTAGGAGGAACACCGACATTTTTCCTATTCGTAAAAGAAGACTCGAAGGGGGAAGAAGAGGGAGAGGCCAAGACGAGTGGCTTGGAGTGACTCGAGGTTTCCGAGTATCCCTTTCTTGTCATGGCGTACACATTAGTTTGATTATGTATCTTAGTTTTCTTTAGCAGTTGCCACAAATGTAGGAATGAATCGGGCTTAGACTCATCAAAGAGCTTTTAATTTGTAATGAATATTTAAATTGCTTTAGAGTTTTTCGAGACGCTTTCATGGTCTCGATCAATTGTATTGATGCCAAAGTATGGCTTTTATTTGTGCTTTAGACCGAACCGTTTCCGCCGCCTACGTTCCCCTCATTTTGAGGAGCTCAGGTCTTCGTAGTTCAACCTGATTTTTTTGTTTTTTTTTTGTTGTTTTTTTTTTTTTTTGGTGCAACCTCGTTTTTTACCTAGGCCGCCCTTTTCGGGTTTCTAACCTAGTCGGGTATTACTCTTTAGCACTCCTTTTTTTTGTTTTTTTTTGTTGTTTTTTTTTTCGTGCAACCCCGTTTTTACCTAGGCCGCCCTTTTCGGGTTTCTAACCTAGTTGGGTATTACTCTTTTAGCACTTTTTTTTTTTGTTTTTTTTTTTTTTACGCGTAGTATCTCGCGCAGCCTTGTCACCATTCACCGGGTGTATAAAGGGATTCCCGTCGAGGTCCGCAAGTTGCATGGCTCCTCCGAGAAGATCTTCCGGACGACATATGATCCGACCCATACAGCTCCTATTTTCCGAAGGGGTTGATACGGATCGGGGCTTTTCTTTTAAAACGAGATCCCCTTCTCGGATTTCCCGATGCTTTACTTTCTTGTCGAAGGCTCTAGCCATTCTTCCTTGGTAGGCTCGGATGTGCTCCATGGCCTTCAGTCGGCGTTCATCTAGTAGGGCCAATTCATCATGGCGACTTTGGAGCCATTCGACCTCGTTGATCCGGCTTTCCAGCCAGATACGGAGCGAGGGATCTCTAGCTCGATTGGGAGTACGGCTTCCATTCCGTATGTGAGGGCAAAAGGTGTTTTCCTGGGCCTGCCGTTCTCGACCGATGTTCTCAGAGCCCCTGTGAGTGCCAGGTGCAACTTCGGGCCAATCTCTCGCCTGACCGCCATTTTCCTGATGATATTTTCCAGAGTCTTGTTTGCCGCCCTCAACGGCTCCGTTGGTTTGGGGCCTGTAGGGAGATGACTTGTGACGGGTTATTCGGAATTCGCCGCCAGCTTTTTCACATTTCCCTTCGAAGTGGGATCCATTATCCGAAATGATTTCTACGGCAACCCATATCTCGCATGATGTTCTCTTTGATGAAGAGGGCTACTTTCCTTGAGTTGAGGATTTTGTAGGACTTTGCAGAGCATCCTTTCCGATTCCTTCGAAGAAATCACCAATCAAGGCGTCTCTTTAGGTTCTTCCGCAGCTCCTGTGATTCACACTCGTCAAAATCTCTTCAGCACTGGGCTCGATTTTCCTCTTCCTGACAACCCGCTTAAAGATTTTTTTGTTGTTTGATTTTTTTTTTTCTTCGTTTAATGTGTCTCGCTTCTTTATCTAATGAGTTATTATTAAGTGTTTTTTTTTTTTAATTCATCATTAGTTAAAGTGGCAATCAAGGGATACTCGTAAAGATTCGTCATTTCATTGAAAACGAAAGGGAATACGCCGCTGCCACTGACTCGTAGTCTTCAGCGTAAGGTCAGTCGGACGACCCTAGAGACTCGATCTTAACAAAGAGAGACTCGGGAGGACTTGTCCTAGATTGACACAAAGGGACGGGGACCAATCCAAGCTTGGTGATCAATCCTCCTTGGTCGCGGACGGCTCGAGAGGTTTTCCCAATTCTTTAGCGCATCGTTGGTGGCCTCATGACTCGGGAACTGTGGCTGCTTTTGTTTTCCTTTCTCAATTTCTCGCTATCATCTCTTGGACCGAGCCGAGATCAATCAGTCCGGCACCCGAACTTCTTCTTCGAACAATTGCCGCATAACTGACCATCCCAATCATCCGAGGGAAATTCCGTGGCCTTAGCTTTTGGCACTGTCGGTTCGAATTCGGGTTTCGGATCTTCCCGGGCGTAGGAATAGTGGTTGTGAGCTTCTCGAACTGTTCCACCAGTCGCACGCCTCGAAGGTATACTCACTCTTCATGGCAGTGGTAGCCCTGTGTATCTTGGGTAGGTCCAGAACATTCTACGGACCGGGTTAGCCTTGGTTCCTCCGAACTTGTTGAGGCTATCCTCAGCCTTTAGCCATCCCGGCGTAGGAGTGGGCTCTGTGATGTTTCCTGGTTGTGTGGGACCCTTTACAAAGTAGTCGGCCAAATTAGGACCGAAGGGGAGAGATTTAGGGTTGTCGGCGGGACCTTTCCTGTGGCAGCCTTTAAATCTTTTTCCTTTGCGGTTGTCCACTGGGAGGCCTCATATCCGTGCCGTGGCGAGTATTCTCGTCCTTTCACCTCGATGAGTTTGTGAGTTCCTTGTTGGTGCTTCCTGCATCGAGGCCAGGTAGATAGCTCATTTTTCTCATCATTTTCAAGACCGGTGGGATTTTATCCCGAGTGACCGTCAGTCTATGTTGCACACTTGGGCTTTGGGAGGCTCGACCGTGAAGCCTCGTTAGCATGAGACCTTCCTCGTCATGTTTGATTTCCGAATAGGTATTCCGCCCGTATCCGTGCCCTCTAAAGTGACTAAATCTCCGTAAATGGTCGTCGCAGATCCCCATTTGAGACGAATTTCACACACCGGTGGAGGCTTTGAGGCGACCCCTTTGATTTGATGGAGGCAAGGTCTTCCCAGCAGGGCATTGAAAGTAATCGGGATGTCGATAACCCGGAATTCCACAGGTATCAATTTCGTCCGAACCAGTAGGTCTAAAGTGGCGACTCCAAGGACTGCTCGGGATGTTGAGTCGTAAGCTTTGACTGTGAGAGAAGAAGGCTTCAAGTCTCGTAGTCTTGATATCAAGCAAGCTCATGATCTTTCTGGAAGAATGTTCATTCCGACCCATTATCAACCAGACCCGAGGGAGGCGTCGTTCATCCAAATCGGACTGTGATGAAGAGAGGCTCATTATGATCGGCCCCAAATTGAGGGAGGTCGAGATCTCGTGAAAGTGATTATGTTCCCGTAGTGGATGTTTCCAATCATCCGTACCACATCATCGGGAGTAGCATCAATAGGCACGAGAGTGCGAGCTGTGCTTTCTTCCAGCCTTCCGCCATGGGGATAGGACGAAGTGAGTAGAGACCGTAGGGAAATGTTGGCCCGTGTTTGCTTCAACTGGGTGAGCACGGGATCCTCTTTCTGGGTCTCTGGAGTTTCGCTTGTCTTAGCATAGGGGCGGCGATCTTCTTTCGGTGCTTGATCCGTGGCCTTCTTGTCTCGCCTTGGGATTTCCTTGGAAGATCTCGCCAGACCGGGTCAACAGATTAACTTCCTCATCCGTCGTCTCTTGACCGGATTTCTTCAATGCCGCTAAGGTCAACGGGGAGCCCTTTTGGCTATTGGCCACCGGTTCTGACGTGAGTCTAGTGACAAAGTGAGGGGCCGAGCCGTACCGGCTCCTTCCCGGGCGGCCCTTATAACCTGCGCTTCCCAAGTCACGAGCTTTTGGGTTTGGGGTTGTGTTGTTGCCCTTGGATGGCCCACGAGCTAGGGCGTCCTCCGATTCACTCTCATGGCCGGCCTTGCTCATTGTTATCATGCAACAAGAGTCGCTATTGTCGGGACTCGGCGGCTTTTCGATCTCATCCCTAGTATAGTGCAGCCATTCCGATTCCCTTCTCGTAATACTCGAGTTGGAGATGATTATAGCGTTCTGTGTGGGAGGCGCATGCGGTATCATGCCGCTTTCTAGGACTTCTCCGAAAGCCGACATACATTCAGTGGAAGGTGACCTCTTCTTGGGTAACCCCGACAAGGAGTGTTACTTTGTTCTCGGGGTGGATTTGATCTAACCATGGTTATTTTCTCATTTGGGCGGATGGGAGTTAATTTTCCTCTTTCGATCGATCTTCGACTATCGCCTGGATCTGACACACGAAAACCCTTTCCCCAAAGCATGGTAGGCAGTGTTGAATTCTAAGACATCCACGTGCTCGTATCCATGAAACTTCATGGCCTTCATGTCCTCGTCTCGTATTCGTCTTCCGAAGTTTCTTCGTCGTCCGCTTGGCCGGCAACCAACCATTGTGCCTGGCTCCCACGGGCTCATTTCCGGCATGATTGTTCCGCATTGTTTTCGGATCGGGGCCTCGCTTGACTCTTCACTCTCGTCATCATCATCATCATCGCCGTCATCGGAATCTTCTTCCCATACTACCGGGATTTCACGAGAGGGAACGCCGATCAAAACCCGTTGGGGGAATATGGGTGCGTGCGGCCGCAAAATTGTCATATGTTCCCATTCCGGAAGTGGCAATTGTGACTCGGCCTTCTCCTCCCGAAAATTGCGGGGAAGAGTGAGAGGGGGTGGCACGTATTTGACACCAGGTAGGATATAGAAGGAATCCTCCTCTTTCGATTCTTCGCTGTTCCCGGGATCATATTCGGGCTCTCCTAGAGCCAATTTGCAGAAGTGCACTAGCTCCAAATGCTCTTCGGCCTCTTTGCTGATAAGCCCCAGTACAGGCGCCCACCGGAAGCTTTCTTGTTCGATTCTTCTCGATTTTTCTAACCATCTTGTATAAATGGTTCTTTCATGTTCTGAGCGGAACAGCCCCAGTTCTTCGGTATCGGCCTTCCCTTCATCCGAGAAATAGCGGGCCTCGTATTCTGCAAGGAGTCTCGACATGAGACCAAGATGGGTTGATTCGCTCAATATCCTCAAGGCCGAGGGGAATCCGACCCGTGGATCCTCGACGAGGTTGGCCACGGTATTTGGGGACCTTCATCAAGCATCTTCATGGTCATGCGAAGATTCTCCGCATTCAATCATATTCACCTGATTATGGTTCCTTGGCGAGAGGATTTTTGACTCGTGTTAGGCCCTTCGAGGCCTTCCAACTTTCCTTGCTCTATTAGCCCCCGGATTGCCTTTTTTCAGAGTGAAGCGGTGTCGTCGCCGATGTCCGTGAGCTTGATGAAAAGCACAATACTTTGTAGTATCCACGGGAGCATTCGGATTTCCGGGTTGGAAATTCTCCAAAGGCCGCAAAGCAAGCCTTCTTTTCACCGCCCCTAAAGATGTCATTCAGGGGCATTCCAAAGTTTTTCGAGATTTATGACCCGCGGTCTGGGCTCTACTGCTTTTCCGGGAGCAAAAGGAGTCGTGTTGTTACATTCCCGTCCCGCATAGTTAATCATCTCTTTGCCTTTAGTAGGAGCAGGGCAGTGTTTGCAGGAGGAGCCCGATATCCGTAGGCGTGTGCAAGCGGCCGGTTGCCGATTGTAGGCCTTTTCAAACTTAGCCGCAGAGTTAACCATGGCCCGTAAGTCCGAGTATGGGAAGTGACCGAGGGAGGCTCTCGAGATGTGGTTTCAAGCATGACCGGAAGATGTCCAATTGTTCCTCTTCTAAGGAGGGATGGCCATTTCACCGAGTTTCGCATTCCACCGCTTGTAAAAGTCCCCAACATTCTCATCGTGGCGCCGCACTATTTGTTTGTAGATCAACCCTATTTGTTTCCCATTCCAAGTTGGCCTTATATTTTTCGTGAAGGCATTGGTAACTGGTCCCATGTAGCCCCAGGCTTCGTGTTTCAAACGAAAGAACCACTTTAAGGCACTGGACTTCAAGGATAGACTGAAATAGTCAGCCAACTGCTGATTAGTACATCCTTTGGCTTTCATCGCCAAGGTATACGTGTCCAAATGGGTTTTCGGACATGCGGTCCCATCAAAGAGATCCAGATTAGGCATCACGAATTTGTGGGGCAAAGGAACAATGGAGTCCGGGTCTGTAGGCCGAAAGGCAGACTTCTTGGCAGTCAGTTCAGCGATCTGCGCTTTCATTTCCTTGTTTTGTTCCATGAACCAGGCTAGATGATGGTCTTGTGGCGGAACCATGGCATTCAAGCTAGTGGCTGAGCTAGAGAGAGGAGCTACCACTGGAGGCAGACTGGTGGAGGGAACGGCCGATCCGGGGACGTAGGTGAAAACCTGTCCTGGGGCTGAGTTACCCTGGGGAGCATGATGTTGGTGTAATGCCCTAGGCTTTAGTTATGTTTAACTGAAAACCGTTATGTATCATCTTTATCGTTTATGTTTATTATTTGATTATTATATAGTTTGCATATTTATTGTAATAATCTCCGTCCCTGATTATTAAGAGAATAGTTAGTATAATTGTCAATGGATAATCATATGATGATTATATGCATAGAGATGCACATTGAAATTATGGGTACTTGTTAGAGAACAAGTGACTGGACTTGACCCGTATGAGATTTATGTCATGGTCAAATGTCATAAGTAAATCTCATAAGGTCACTTCATTTAGTCCCTAGACCTGAGATTATCATAACCTTACATATGATGAAAGTCATGTTTGATTTTAGTCAAACGGTATCTTAACACGATACCTATAAAGGCTATCTTTGGCATGATCGGATTCATGATGGGAAGGATGATAAGTCAAGATGGAATTTTGTCCCTCGAAAGAGAGATGTTTTGCTTGGGCCCCTCAATGAGTGATAATGATGAAAGCGTGTGGCCACACCCCAATATGATTGGACTATCATTATACTCAAGATCGAGAAAGCATTGAACAAATACAAGTTGACGTGGACCATGACTTGTGTTCAATATAACATCGTGAGACAAAGGGAAAAATGGAAGTGTACCATTGGAAACGTGAACTCTTACGTTGTGTTATTTGGGTGGACATAATGGCTTGCTAGAGTCCGCTTATGTCTTATGAGGGTCGATATGATCGGACTCATTGCCAACATAATACAATCCTATTGGGTCACACACAAATAGAATGAGTTGGTTGAACCAAGGGAAGAATGATTGAGAGTTTCTGTATTTGGCAACTTATGTCACGCGACATAACTAGCCACTGGCTAGTTATGTCACGCGACATAACTAGCCACTGGCTACTTATGTCGCGCGACATAACTAGCCACAGACGCTTTTTTGACAGCCTGTCTCTCCTAATACGATTAGGAGAAGTATTCTTACTATTGTAGTATAAATACAAGGGGTCTGTCAGACCTAAAAGCCTGGCCGAAATTTTCAAGAGAAAATCATAACAAAATACTCTCAATATTCTTCCATAAGTTTTAGGAATCTAGCAATTCCCAACCCGAGAATTGTTCTCGACATTCATATTTGTGTGGATTACCAAAAGAGGGTCTTAGTTTTGTTCAAACAAATCAAAGACCTAGAGTTCAAATCTGAAGATCCAAAGGAGTTGAAGTTTCGAAGATTTGAAGATCAAAAGTTTGTGATTACGAATCACATAATTATCCGTTCGATAGCTCAAGACCGGAAAGCAATTTAGGTTGGTAAATTCTATCTCATAGCAATTCAATTTAATCGTATAGAACGGATCTTAGGGCTTGGGTTTTGTGTTAATTTTATGCTTAATTCCGCCGCGCATGGACCCATAAAACCCAACAAAGTGGTATCGAGCCCCGTTCGTATGGTTAAGTTTGAATTAACATGCTAGAATGATTATATAAATTGTTTATATGTTCGTTGCATGTTTTTGTATGCGATAGAATTTTGATTGTTTATGTGAAACAATGTGAAAATCGTTTTCGAATTATGTTGAATTAAATCTGTAAAAGGGTTGTTTTATATGATTTAATTGCATGTAATCTGAATTGATTGAATTCTGGAAATCCTACGAACTGGCTACCTATGTCGTGCGACATAGTAGGCCACAGGAGGAAATCTGGTAATCTGGCCAGTTATGTCACGCGACATAACTAGCTCGGCTAGTTATGTCACGTGACATAATAAGCCAAAACCGGGCGTAATCAGTTTGTTCAATTTTTCGCTATTCGTGATTGTGTTTACAATCCGATATGTTCATATGAAAACTGGATGTTATAAAATTGAGTTTATAAGTCCGCGATAGATTGATTCATTGATATACATGATTAATTGATTAAAATGTGATTTTAATAATTATTGCAATGTATATGAAAATCTGGATGTTATAAAATTGAGTTTATAAGTCCATGCTAGATTGATTCATTGATATGCATGATTAATTGATTAAAATATGATTTTAATAATTATTGCGATGCATGTTTTATTTGTTCTTAAGTGTTAAGAATTTTATTAGATGTTTAGTTGAAACATTGAATTGTGATTTCCTAAAATGTTTAGTTGAAACATTGCATTATAGTTTCCTAATATGTTTAGATTTAGACATTGTAAATTTTGGATTTTATGATTGTTTATGGAAACAAGTCATAATTACGCGAAATTTTAAAAGGAAACTAATTGTTTATAAAAGGTAGTGATTATGTTGCCAAACCGTAGTTGATTTCTAATTGTGCATGACTAGGAGAGTTCTGTCTAAGGAAGAGTTGGTACTTAAGTAGTCCTTGTGGCTCACCTATCTTTCTGGGAACTTACCTGGTGCATGATTATGACTATCTTTGCTGATATGCTTATAATCTACCTTAAAGAACCTTCATTTAACTTTTAAGTTCTTTATGCCAATCCATGATTTAAACACTTGAGACCACTCGGATAGTTTTGGGTGGGCTTGCCATAGCAAGGTGCTTTGATTCTATTCCGTTTGCGAGCAAGATGAGGAAATGGTGGTTCCTATACGTTTAAAATGGATGAACTTAATTGGGTTATCAAAATGGTTTTGGACCCAAGGCATAAGATGAGATTAAAATATGCTTGGACATATGATGTCTTAAATAAATCTCATAAAAGATCCTAAGAGTCATATATAATATGATTGATGTTTTCTACCTAATTAGTTTAATCTTGAGCGGTGCGCCATAGCGTACTTGAGATTAAATTAAAGTTGGATCTTAGTCCTAAGAGTCATATACGATATGATTGATGTTTTTCTACCTAATTAGTTTAATCTTGAGCGGTGCGCCATAGCGTACTTGAGATTAAATTAAAGTTGGATCTTAGCCCATTAAATTCATATTATGCTTATTTGCATTGGAAGGTGTATGATTTAGTGGGAGTATTTGTAAAATACATTATTTGCTCTTAAATGATAAATGTGTTGATATTGATATGTGTTCATATAATTTGTATATTTTGTTGTAGAAGTAGCATTACATAATGATAATTGTGATTCATCCTTATGAAGGACAAAGTTCGAAATGAATGATACAAATAATTTTGATTGGATCAAAAGCCTAAAGAATGGTTCTTAGGTAAATTTGTACGTTCATTACGAATCCGTTCCTATTGAACCTATTGCAAATGTTGCAAAGGGCAAATAAGGAAGCAACATTAGAAACATAGTGATGATTCTGACAATATTGCTTGCCTTGTATTTGCCACCGTGTTTAAAGGCTCTTATGAAGAACCTTGAGCACATGATAACTATTCTTTTGTTCTAGCACACCGCATAAAGGAAATGTTCCAAATGCGAACTAGGCAAAAGATATATGTTGTGGTGAAGGCTCTTAATTCATATGATGAAAGAAGGAGCAATCCGCAAATTGTGTTAATGGTTGACACAATAAAAGGGTTCATAAAGGAAGGAAAAGAAGGTAAAGCAAAAGTTGCTAAACCTAGGACAAATGTTGTCATAGCCGAAGAGGCTAAACCCAAAGTGTCTCAAAAGGATGCATTTTGCTATCATTGCAATAAGATTGTCATTGGAAACAAAGTTGCAAGGCTTATTAGGAAGGCCTAAAAGGTGAAGAAGGGCAATATGATTGCTATTACTTCAAGTATCTATATGATAGATATTTTCCTTTCGACTTCTTGTTCTTGGGTATATGATACAGGATTGGATCCCACATTTGTTTAAATGTGCAAGGAACAAAGAATAGAAAGCTACTCAAATAAGGTAAATTAAACCTAAGCATGGGAATGGAGCAAGAGTTGCAACATTAGCCATAAGGGACTTATGAAGTCACTTTGCCTTGTGAAGTAGTACTTGTTTTGAACAAGTATGACTACGTTCCGGATTTGAGTAGGAGTATTATTTATGTTTCTTAAATGGATGATGAAGGATATAATTTTCTTATTTTCAATAAGAAGTTTTATATTTATTTAATAATATGCCTTATTGTAATGCATATGTCATTAAATGGTCTTCATATCCTTAAAGATGAGAAACAAAATAACATTGAAGATATCTATAATATAAATGGGAAATCTAAACCGAACAATATGAACAACGCGTTCATATGGCATTGCCGGCTTGGTCAAATAAATAAGAAACATATATCTAAACTCCATTAACATGGACTTTTAGACTCATATGACCATGAATCATTTGAGGATTTTGGATCTTATTTATTGGGATTATCGACCAAACCACCCTACACTAAAGTAGTGGGAGGGCTAGTGACTTATTAGTCATTATACATAAGATGTATGTGAACTATTAAGCAGCATTGCTAGGGGAGGATTTTGGTATTTCATCATATTTCACTAAAGACTTATCTAGATATGATTATGTCTATCTGATGAAGTCCAAAGGTGAATCGTTTGAGATGTTTCGAACATTTCAAGATGAAGTGCAAAACAACTTGGCAAAACTATTAAGTACTTCGATTGGATCGAGGTAATGAATATTTGAGCCAAGAGTTTGACAATCATCTCAAAACTATGAAATTGTTTCAAGAGTTGACTCCACACTGAACACCACTATGAATGGTGTGTCTGAAAGGAGGAATTGAACCTTGTAGGACATGGTTCGTTCGATGATGTGTCAATCAGACTTTCCTATTTCCTATTTCCTTTTGAGGATATGCATTAGAAATAATGCGGTTACACTAAATCGAGTCCCTACTAAATCGGTTCCTAAGGCCCCACATGAGATGTGGCATGGAAGAAAACTTAGTTTGTCTTTCATGAAGATTTGGGGTTGCGAATCTTATGTAAAGAGACTTGTCTCTTATAAGTTAGCACCAAATCTGACAAGGTTATTTTCGGATATTGACTTTGCAATCACAAAGAGAACAAAATGTTTGTTGCTCTACACGATTTGTTTCTTGAGAAATAGTTTCTCAATAAAGAATCTAGTGGGAGTAAAATTAATCTTGAAAGAAGTTCAAGAACCCGAAAATAATATGGAACCAAGAGTAGAGACAGAACCAAGTTCACAAAGGAGTTGTGAAATCGGTTCAAGATGCACAAGTCCATCGTAGATTGGATAGGTTACGATCCGAACTCAAGAAATAGTGATTTCTCGTTGCGGAAAGTGATGAAGTGGAAGTCCTTGAGAATGACGATCCTACTTGCTATCAAGAAGCGATGTCCTCTCCTAATTTGGATAAATGGTTAGGAACCATGGAATCCAAATTACAATCCATGTTTAACAATCAAGTTTGGAACTTGATTGGGCTACCTAAAAGTGTAAAAACTAAAGGGTGCAAGTAGGTCTTCAAAGACCGACATGGATGTGAAGGTGTATACTTTCATGACTAAGGATTGTAACAAAGGGATTTAGGCAAATTCATAGTATTGACTATGTTGAAACCTTTTTCGCCAGTTACAATGTCGAAGTCTGTTAGAATTTCAATTGCCATTATCACATATTGTGACTATGTGATATGACAAATGGATGTCAAACGACATTCTTTAAATGGAAAGATTATTAAGGATGTGTATAGTACACAACCCGAATAGTTTGACGATCCAAGAAACTCTAATAGAGTATGCATGTTGCAAAGATCCATGAGATGGGTTGAAGCAAGCTTAAAGGAATTGGAATCTTCGTTTTGATGAATTGGTCAAAGAGTTTGACTTTATCAAGTACGAAGATGAACCTTGTGTATGCATGAAATTCAGTGGGAGCATGGTATTATTTCTATTGTTTATTACAATGATATCTTACTCATTGAAAAATAAGTTCCGACACTTAAGACTGTTAAGTCTTGGTCAAGGAAAGGTTTCTCAATGAAAGATATGGGTGAAGCCGATTACATCATTGGCATCAAGATCTATAAAGATGGATCTAGAAGGATAAATTGGTTTGAGTCAAAGTGTTCACATTGACAAGATTCTTAGAAGAGTCTAAGAAGAGTAGCTTGTCAATGGGTCATGGTATTTCTCTTAGCAATATTCATTGTCTTATGACAACTGATGAGCAAAAGGGAATGAATGAAGTTCCATATGCTGCGGCACTTGGATCTGTCATGTATGCCATGATTTGTACTAGACTCGACGTCTCGTATGCTATAAGCATGATGAGTCGATACCAATCTGATCCTGTTGAGAACCAATGGATGGCAGTCAAGATGATCCTAAGTACTTAAGAAGAACTAAGGATACGTTCTTGGGATTTGAAAGATTGGAAGTTAATCTTGTTGTAAGGGTTACAAAGATGCTAGCTTCCAAACTGACAAAGTTATTTTAAAATCGCAATTAGGATTTGTGTTTATACTTATTAGAGGTGCAGTTTTGATTGGAAGAGTTCCAAGCAGAAATTGTAGTCGATTCTACTACTAAGGCCGAATTTTGGCAACATATGATGTGGCTAAAAGAGGCAGTTTGGATCAAAAGTTCATTAATGTTTTGGAAATGTTCCAAGTATCACTAATCAGTGAAACTTTTGTTATGACAAATAGTGGTGCCACTTGTGCAAACAATGGAACTAAGGTCACAACAGCGATCCAAACACTTACTTAGACGTTCTTCAAGGAATTCATAAAGAATGAGAAGACGTTAAGATATACAAAGTATCAACCGATGATGACATAAGGGATTCACTTACAAAGACCCTCGCATAGGCAGAAGCATGGTGGGCATGTTAGATCCATGAGTATTCGATACATAAATGGAGCCTAGTGCAAGTGGGAGACTGTTGGTGTAATGCCCTAGGCTTTAGTTATGTTTAACTGAAAACCGTTATGTATCATCTTTATCGTTTATGTTTATTATTTGATTATTATATAGTTTGCATATTTATTGTAATAATCTCCGTCCCTGATTATTAAGAGAATAGTTAGTATAATTGTCAATGGATAATCATATGATGATTATATGCATAGAGATGCACATTGAAATTATGGGTACTTGTTAGAGAACAAGTGACTGGACTTGACCCGTATGAGATTTATGTCATGGTCAAATGTCATAAGTAAATCTCATAAGGTCACTTCATTTAGTCCCTAGACCTGAGATTATCATAACCTTACATATGATGAAAGTCATGTTTGATTTTAGTCAAACGGTATCTTAACACGATACCTATAAAGGCTATCTTTGGCATGATCGGATTCATGATGGGAAGGATGATAAGTCAAGATGGAATTTTGTCCCTCGAAAGAGAGATGTTTTGCTTGGGCCCCTCAATGAGTGATAATGATGAAAGCGTGTGGCCACACCCCAATATGATTGGACTATCATTATACTCAAGATCGAGAAAGCATTGAACAAATACAAGTTGACGTGGACCATGACTTGTGTTCAATATAACATCGTGAGACAAAGGGAAAAATGGAAGTGTACCATTGGAAACGTGAACTCTTACGTTGTGTTATTTGGGTGGACATAATGGCTTGCTAGAGTCCGCTTATGTCTTATGAGGGTCGATATGATCGGACTCATTGCCAACATAATACAATCCTATTGGGTCACACACAAATAGAATGAGTTGGTTGAACCAAGGGAAGAATGATTGAGAGTTTCTGTATTTGGCAACTTATGTCACGCGACATAACTAGCCATCGGCTAGTTATGTCCACGCGACATAACTAGCCACCGGCTACTTATGTCGCGCGACATAACTAGCCACGGCACGCTTTTTGATGTACTGTCTCTCCTAATACGATTAGGAGAAGTATTCTTACTATTGTAGTATAAATACAAGGGGTCCGCTGCACCTAAAAGCTGGCCGAAAATTTCAAGAGAAAATCATAACAAAATACTCTCAATATTCTTCCATAAGTTTTAGGAATCTAGCAATTCCCAACCCGAGAATTGTTCTCGACATTCATATTTGTGTGGATTACCAAAAGAGGGTCTTAGTTTTGTTCAAACAAATCAAAGACCTAGAGTTCAAATCTGAAGATCCAAAGGAGTTGAAGTTTCGAAGATTTGAAGATCAAAAGTTTGTGATTACGAATCACATAATTATCCGTTCGATAGCTCAAGACCGGAAAGCAATTTAGGTTGGTAAATTCTATCTCATAGCAATTCAATTTAATCGTATAGAACGGATCTTAGGGCTTGGGTTTTGTGTTAATTTTATGCTTAATTCCGCTGCGCATGGACCCATAAAACCCAACACATGAGTGGGAGCTTGGGCGAAGGGAAAGAACCTTGCGGTCTGCTGTTGATTTTCAACTGGCAAAGTAGGTGGAGGCAGCCCCGATGTAGCCGGATAACTTGGATTTCCAGAGTGGGGCCCGTAAGTAGGCTTGAGTGCGGGCCGTCCCCGGATTGTTGAATTGCATGGCCGTCGTGAAGGTGCGTAACCGGGTACCGCGGTCCCGGTGATTCGGATGACACCTGGATGGAGGCTTGGTAACCCATAGAAGTCCGAGTGAGGAATGGATTTGTGTGAGGAGCAAATTAACTAGTA
This sequence comes from Adenophora triphylla var. japonica, assembly GCA_022495995.1. Classification (NCBI taxonomy): domain Eukaryota; kingdom Viridiplantae; phylum Streptophyta; class Magnoliopsida; order Asterales; family Campanulaceae; genus Adenophora; species Adenophora triphylla. Next base: position 215,548 of record JAFEMH010001605.1, on the reverse strand, counting down.
CTGTTACGAGGAGGGGCTCTGACGGCCCGCAACCAAGTTGTGGCGGCATTCCAAACCGTGGCCGTTCTGCGAGGGTCCTGGATTGATCGGTTCCGAATCGAGGCGGGATCCCGATTAGCCGTGGCATTCCGAGATAGCCCCAACCATGAGAAGACATTCCGTGCGATTTTGCCCCCACTGATTTGTGCCGTCGGGCTGCGTGGATCCGTGGTCTCGTGGTTTGGGAGCCGGCCGACCCGAAAATCGAGGAGCATGGGTTCTGGTGGTGGCACCATAGGAGGTGGGTGGTGGCATCCTTGTGTAATCAGGGCGATTGAGAGTGGGGTTGGCATCCTCGTCTTCTTCCACGGTGAAGGTGCCATCGGGATTGAGGCTGGCGGCCAAACCGTGACTCTTAATAGCCTCCATAAAATTTGTTTATTGTGCTTCTGTCGTAACCTCATCCGTTTACGCTAACCGATTCCACCGTTGCTCTGTCGAGGGGTTCCTGGGAGGCGGAGTGACGTTATCCCCATCATTACCTGGTGATGCGAACATTACGAAACCGGAGTCGGAATAAACGGCGAAGCTGATGACGCGCTTGACTCTTCCCAACTGATCAAACGGTGACCCGGTGCCCGAAACCAAGCTTTGTGCGGAGCTGCGGGGGAAAGGACACGAAGGTTCAGATGGCGGGATTTGAAGGGGGGTAGGTGTTTGGGCTTTAGGCTCATGCAACATGCAGTCATTTGTTCACGTTTACTTAAAACATGTTTTATTAACCTAATCGGTTGGAAAAGATTGCTCTTCTTTTTTGCAAACTACTCTGATTCCTGGATCAGTGGGCCCCGTCACTACGTCTATAAGCCCCTCGTATTCCACCTGTATTTCGACCTCCCGGGGTGGGCGGCCCGGGCGAGGGTCCTATAGGGCAAGCGGGTCCCACCGACCCGAAAAGAAAACGATCCTAAAAGTTGGCGGATAATCGAGTCTTAACGAGCATTCGATGTAAATTACGGACAAAGGCCGACGTCAAAAGTCAAGATCATGTCCGAGGGCTCGACGAAAAGTCGGCATGATTTGACCGATAAATGTCCACGATTGATCTTGACTTGTCGTCGGTTAAGCCGTAATTAGGCATGGAACATTCATTAATCCTTGATGACTCGGTGTCAATACCGGGAGTCGGTGTATAATTTGTGCCGGTCGAGCCGAAGTCAAGGCGCCGGTCAATATCTTGGTCAAAGTCTCGCGGCGGAAAACCGGCGGGAACTTCGGCGATAAGGGTCCCCGAAAGATATTGAGTCGGTATGCCGACAAAGGCTTGAAAGGAAAGGTCTATACACGGACGGGGCATGACACGCACCGGACTAAAAACCAACGGGTCTCGGACAAAGTGTGTCACGGACAAGTGCATGGTCGACACGAGGCTCCATGGGATGTTTGGGTAGTCCTGTGCTCATCCGAGAGGCGTAATAAGACCAAACGGACCGCGACAAGGATTTCCGGGTTAAGGGACGTAGTGTGCAGTGTACGGTCACGTGCGCGTAGTGTCCAAGCAGTCTATATTCTTTTTCTGAGTAAAATAGAGATTTTTTTTTATGTGTCTTAAAAATATGATGCATGATTTTTTTTTTTGAGAATTTTCTTCTTCTTTTTTTTTTGAAAATTCTTTTTTTTTTGAATTTTTTTTTTTGAAATTTAATGAGCACATAAGCACGTAAGCACGAAAATTCCGACAGTTAGGGACATTATTCCGACAGTCAAAATTTTGACTTTCTCCGAGGCGGCCAAAACAACATGAAAACTGTGCAAAAATCAACACACACACAAAAATGATTTTCAAAGCCGGGACGGAAGCTTGACCCTCAAAAGCTTTTTTTTTTTTTTGAAAACGGTGATACCGGTACGTGGGATTGTTAGACCACAATTTATCCCCGACTCGTGTTAGGAGGCGATAACGGGAAATTTAGTGGTTTCCACCAATATACCAAATACCATTTTTTTTTTAAAAAAAAAAGCTTAGTTCCCCAGCAGAGTCGCCACTGTGATGATGTGTGAATGTATCGAAAATTTTCCCATTTTTGTTTGAAAAAATCAACGAAACGGAGTCGCCACGATATTTTAATTTTGAGGGCCAAAACTTTGAAAAAAGCCCGAGATCAGAGATTTAGGTTCGGAGGTCATGTTACACGCCGGGAAGGACGTTAGTGTGCACCCGGAATGCCTCGTAAAACGAGTCTTCCAAGCTGAAAATCATTTGTGTGTGTGTGTGTGTGTGTGTGTGTTTTGGCCAAAATACTTTGAAACTCAGAAAAGTAAAAATAGGGATATCTTTTCAAGACTTTAAACTGATCCCATGATTTTTTGGGGGATTTTTGGATTGAGATTTGGTACTCAAAAGACCTTTTGAAGTTGAGAGCCATTTCTGCCAGAATGAAAAAGGCAGTGGACCTTTGATTTTGAAATGGATTCAAGGGTCTTAAAACTTCATAATCTGGATAAACTCAGAGAATGAAAGTTGTTATAGACAACTTAAATAAGATTTGTGCGAAGGAATTTTCCATTTTGGAGAAGATTTGAGGGGTCAAAACCTTCTGGAAACCTCAGATATGAGATCTGGATTCCCAGAAGCTGATGAACTAGCCTCTGAAAGAAAATTTGAAAAGAGGAGTTTTACTCACCCAAAAATAAAGTAAAAATATGTCTGGAAAGCTCTGGATGTTGGCTACAAAAAGTGTTTTGTAGTCAACACCAAATTCCAAGTTCATCTGTGTCCAAAAATTAAGACAATGGACTGAGGTCTGGGAAAATTGCTACTGGACAGCAACTTCCCAAGAAGGAGAATATGATTTTGAAGGGGGTTTTGCATCCATGCTTGTCCCCATTTCCCTAGGTTTTGGTTAGTGATCACTAGACATTTTAGTGGTGAATCAACTATACCAAACCATCCTTGGGGTACATTAGGACTAAGCATTTCATTTGCTTAGGAAGGGGATTTTTATCCTTTGAAAATGAGATTTTATGCTTGAAAATGGTTTTTAGGGTTTTGAAAATGAGTTTTCTTTGCAAGAAAGTAAGAGAACTTGAAAATAATGTTGATCTTTGTAGAAGATCATCCATGGAGATGGTCTTCCATGGTGATCTTCTTAGATCTAGAGCAAAAAGATGAAGGAACTACATTTTGTAGTTTGAAGATGCATGCATGGATGAGATTTAGGGTTAGGAGAAGGAGGGTTTACCAATCTTCCTTGTGTTCTTGAGTGTTTGGCTTGAGTGTATGAGTGTTTAGGGTTTTAGTATGAGAGTGAGTGGATGAGTATGAATTGGGAAAGATTGGAGAGAAAATGGTGACAATTCAAGTGAATTCTCACTGTTTTCTCTCTATATTTCGCAGTAGGTTCGGTACAAAATGTGTTGTGGCTCTTTATTTTTGTATTTGGAGGGCTCAATTTATAGCCCTCTGAAAATTACAAACCCATCCGCGCGGACAGGACCTGCAGCGTGCACTGTTCATTAAATGCAGCTTCAGGCTTTGGACAAGAGGAATAATCTTTTTGAAATTTCAAATTAACAGCCAGTTCATTGTTCCCAGCCATTTCTATTTATGGTTTTCTTCTTTTGTTTTTCTTTTTAAGATTCTTTTTAAGGTTTAACCTTAAATAACAATGCCCATTTTACCCTCACTTTGTTAGAAAAGTTAGGATTGTTAGGAATTGTTAGAAATGTTATAACTTTCGTTAATTTTCTAACGAAAATTCTAACAAGCTCAAATTGGAGCACTTACACTTAGTACTTGAGCAAAATCTTGGGTGGGAGCTTAGTACTCGGCGTTGTCAAGATACAATGAGGAGGATCATTCTCTAGGTGGGAGTTTAACGGGCAGTTACTATGGTTTATTGGTTCTAGTCTCCAGGTGGGAGATTGTTGGGTTATGGAGTCTAAACCAACATGGAAACGGAGGAGGAGAAAGTGTCTAAACAACAGAGGAGTTCGAATCAAGATAGGAATGTTCAAAGAGGAGAAAAAGGAAGCAAACTGGAAAAAGAGGCCCGACACAGTCGTGTCAGTTAATGAGCACGGTCATGCAACTAGAAGATTTTGCTGACATGGTCGTGCACAATATAAAGCATGGTCGTGCTAAGTCGTTTTCAACCCAGATTTGGTTTCCTTATTAAGAATAGATTCTTTCTTGTAGGAAAAGGTTTAGGTCTTTTCCGACACCCATATAAACATAATTTCGGTCATAGTTTAATGTGCTTGAATTGGATAAGTTATTTGATTTTCTATCTGAATTCATTTTCAAAGCAGTTAAAAAAAAAAAAAAAAAAAAAAAAAAAAAAAAAAACCAAACGTAAATGCATTATGAACAGTAAACTGTTTTAAAAAAAATAACCCAAACCAAGTTCTCACAGTTGCTTTTCAGAGGGATTCAACACCAATTTTTCTACTTAAAATTCAGAGGCCATTCAAAGGCCTTAAGGCCGAAAAAAAAAAAAAAAAAAACCAAACAAGTGGAATTGCAAAACAACCTCTTATTCCAAGGTAAAACCTCTGAATAAGAGGTAAAACAAAAAAACAAACGCAGCCTTATAGTAGACTCTAACCATTGGAACAGTTACACCGTTGGAAGTTGGAACAGTTAGTTACAGTTTAGCAATATTTTATACTCCTAATATTAACTAGTGTAACACCTGTGCGTTCTAGTGTAACACCCACGCGTTAAACGTACGATTAAAAAAACTTTGATAAATAACATGAACTAAATCATATAGTTAATATAACTATCTCATTTGATTTGCATGACTGTCATTAAATAAAAATAATTATCTCATTTTTAATTAATTAATATTATCAACAACTCTATTTTTTTTCATTAATTTGCGTCTTTTAAAAAATATTTTTTTTGGATATAAACTTATAAAGTCATACTTCGTATTTTCTAACCAATATTATATAATAGTTTTCTTTTTATAAATTATCTTATAGTTTTTATTTAGAAAAATCCATATAAAAGAGTAGATATTTTTAGAAAACTATTTTGAAATAGTTATGACACCATATTTATTATTTAAGCAATAAATATAAAATTTATAACCCAAAAAAAGAATGAATTTAAAATTTCAATTCAAATTAATCGTCCCAAAATTTGAAAATTCTTTCTTATACTTTGTATTTATCATTTTTTTTAATTTATGAAAGTTTATCTAAATAACATTCATTTAAACTTAATTATATATCACTATTTAAGAAGATGGTTCAATAAAATACTAAAATCTCAGTTTTTTATTTTATTATTTTTTGGAATTTTAATGAACAAAAAAAATATCAACAATAAACTCAAAAGTTGTATAAAAAAAGTGGCTAAATATCATTGTTATACATAAGTCTTTAAAAAATACATAATCAATAACTATTTCCGTTTTAAAAACACTCTTCATTTAAGAAAAAAAATGAAAAAATAAACACCAGCGACGGAATATTCTGTCGCTGGTAATCCGCCGCTGGTAAATATGTAATCACGCGGATTGATGACATGGCATGTAACACCGACGGAAATTTCCGCCGCTGGTTTAATTAACACCAGCGACGGAATATTCCGCCACTAAACATTAATTATAACGGCGTAATTTAAATTCCGACGCTAGAATCAATATTTAGCGGCGGAATATTCCGTCGCTGAGGTTAATTAATTTTAATTTAATATAAAACATGAAAATTATTTTAAATATCATTATTTTTATTTATATAAAACATGAAAATTATTTTAAATTACTCTCAAAAAAATGAATATGAGTCAATAAATATTATTTTTGAAAAAATAAATAAATCATAAATATTAATTAATTTTAATTTAATAAATATCATTATTTTTATTTATATAAAACATGAAAATTATTTTAAATTACTGTAAAAAAAAATAAGTATGAGTCAATAAATATTATTTTTGAAAAAATAAATAAATCATAAATATTAATTAATTTTAATTTAATAAATATCATTGTTTTTATTTATATAAATCATGAAAATTATTTTAAATTAATGTCAAAAAAAATACTCCCTCCGTCCCGCCCGAAAGGGCAATTTTGCCTCCTAACACGAAAATTAAGAAATGAATAAGGAAAGTGATGTAAGAAAAAGAAAAAGGTTAAATATTGTGAGTATGAAAAATTAAATAGGAGAGAGAATGAGTGGGAGGAATAGTTAGGAGAGAGAATGTTGTGAGTGTAAAAGTAAAGTAAGAGAGAGAATGAGTGGGATAGAAAGAGTATAAAAATAATAAAAACTTTCTTTTTGGGGTTGTGCCCTTTTAAATGGGACGCCCAAAAAGGAAATTTGTGCCCTTTCGGGCAGGACGGAGGGAGTAAGTATGAGTCAATAAATATTATTTTTGAAAAAATAAATAAATCATAAACCCTATACACTATACCCTATACACTACACCCTATACCCTATACACTATACACTATACCCTATACACTATACACTATACACTATACCCTATACACTATACCATATACCCTATACACTATACACTATACCATATATCTTATACCCTATACACTATACATTATGCCCTATACACTATACACTATACCCTATACCCTATATCCTATACACTATACCATATACCATATACCCTATACACTATACCCTATACCCTATACCCTAAAACCTAACCCATATACCCTATACCCTATACACAATACCCTATACACTATACCCTATCTGTTACATACCACATGCCACATGCCACCTATACCATATCTGTTTATCTGTTTATACCTATACCACTATACCACTATACCCTATACACTATACCCTATACACTATACCCTATACACTATACCCTATACCCTATACACTATACAATATACCATATACCCTATACCCTATACACTATACACAATACCCTATACCCTATACCATATACCCTATACACCATATACTATACACTATACCCTATACCTTATACCCTACACACTATACACTATACCCTATACACTATACCCTATACACTATATCATATACCCTATATACTATACACTATACCCTATACCCTATACCCTATACCCTATACACTAAACACTATACACTATACACTATACCCTATACACTATACACTATACACTATACACTATACACTATACACTATACCCTATATCTTATACCCTATACACTATACACTATGCACTATACCCTTTACCCTATAGGGTATAGGGTATAGGGTTTAGGGGTTAGGGTTTAGGGTTTAGGGGTTAGGGTTTAGGGTTTAGGGTTTAGGGGTTAGGGTTTAGGGTTTAGGGTTTAGGGTTTAGGGTATATATATAGTATAGGGTATAGGGTATATAGTACGTATATGGTATAAGGTATATGGTTTAGGGGTTAGGGGTTCGGGTTTAGGGTTTAGGGTTTAGGGGTTAGGGGTTAGGGTTTAAGGGTTAGGGTTTAGGGTTTAGGGGTTAGGGGTTAGGGTTTAGGGGTTAGGGGTTAGGGTTTATGGTTTAGGTTTAGGGTTTAGGGGTTAGGGTTTAGGGTTTATATATAGTATATGGTATAGGGTATATAGTACGTATATGGTATAGGGTATAGGGTTTAGGGGTTAGGGTTTAGGGTTTAGGGGTTAGGGGTTAGGGGTTCGGGTTTAGGGGTTAGGGGTTAGGGTTTAGGATTTAGGGGTTAGGGTTTAGGGTTTAGGGTTTAGGGTTTAGGGGTTAGGATTTAGGGTTTAGGGGTTAGGGTTTAGGGGTTAGGGTTTAGGGTTTAGGATTTAGGGGTTAGGGTTTATGGTTTAGAGTTTAGGGTTTACGGGTTAGGGGTTAGGGTTTAGGGTATATATATAGTATATGGTATAGGGTATATAGTACGTATATGGTATAGGTTTATGGTTTATGGTTTAGGGTTTAGGATTTAGGGGTTAGGGTTTATGGTTTAAGGTTTAGGGTTTAGGGTTTAAGGGTTAGGGTTTAGGGTTTAGGGTTTAGGATTTAGGGTTTAGGGGTTAGGGTTTAGGGGTTAGGGTTTAGGGTATATATATAGTATAAGGTATAGGGTATATAGTACGTATATGGTATAGGGTTTAGGGTTTAGGGGTTAGGGTTTAGGGTTTAGGGGTTAGGGTTTAGGGGTTCGGGTTTAGGGGTTAGGGTTTAGGGTTCAGGGTTTAGGGGTTAGGGTTTAGGGTTTAGGGTTTAGGGTTTAGGGTTTAGGGTTTAGGGTATATATATAGTATTGGGTATAGGGTAAAACGAATGTATATGGTATAGGGTATAACGTTTTCAGTTAGTTTTTTTGAAAATTCAGTCAATTTTTTAACGTTTCCAGTTAGCTTTTTAGAATTCTAGTAAGTTTTTTAACGTTTCCAGTTAATTTTCTAATGTTTTCATTTAGTTTTTCAAAATTTCATTTAGTTTTTTGAAATTCCAGTCAATTTTTCCACGTTTCAGTATAATTTTTTAATGTTTTCAGTTAGTTATTTTGTAAATTAGTTCTAAAAATAATTAAAAATTAAATTTTATAATCACCGACGGAATATTCCGTCGGTGTATTATTTAAAAAAAAATAAAAAATATTTACGTTTCACCGACGAAATATTTCCGCCGCTGATAAATTAAAAAAAATTAATTATTCAGCGGCGGAATTATTTCGTCGGTGTATTATTAAAAAAAAATAAAAAATATTTTACTTACACCGACGAAATATATCCGCCGTTGAAAAATTAATTTTTTTTTAATTTATCAGCGGCGGAAATATTTCGTCGGTGTATTATTAAAAAAAAAATATTTAATTTTCACCGACGAAATAATTCTGTCGCTGATAAATAAAAAAAATAAAAAATATTACTTTTCACCGGAGGAATAATTCCGTCGCTAATAAAGAAATAGCGACGGAACATTCCGTCGGTAAATTATGCGCCAAAATAGTGGCGGTAATAAAACGAATATTCGAGGAATATTCGTTTTAGCGACGGAATTTAGCGACGAAATTAAATTCGTCGGTAAATTTTGACGCCAAAATCATTCCGTCGCTAAAGCTTAATTTTCGTCGCTAAATATCGACGGAATGATTCCGCCGCTGTTGATTTCGTCGCTAAAACACCAGTTTCGGGTAGTGGGGGGGCTGAGGGGATCGAGTGAGTAGGGATGTCCAAACCGGAACCGATCCAGAACCGTGGAACCGTCACGAACCGCCTCGAACCAGAACCGGCAATTTGGCGGTCCGGTTCCGATTTTCCACTTTTTAAAAATCATGAACCGGCGGTTTCGAACCGCCCGAACCGTAACCGTCAGAAACCGTTAACCGAACCGTCAGAAAACGTCAGATTCGTCAGAATATATCCGTTTAGTTTTTTTCTATCTTTTTTCTATACCTTTTTGTTAAAAAAATCACTAATAAAAAAGTCTAAAATATTATTTCCGAGTCAATAAAAAATAAATATAGGGTAGTCCGTCCCTCTTTTCTTCTATATACTTTCATTTGTTTAGTTTTTTTTCTATCTTTTTTATATACCTTTTTTTTTAAAAAAATCACTAATAAAAAAAGTCTAAAATATTATTTTCTAGTCAATAAATTTTTTTTAAAAAAAATAAATAAATATAGGATAGTCCGTACCTCTTTTCTTCTATATACTTTCATTTGATTAGTTTTTTTCTATCTTTTTTATATACATTTTTGTAAAAAAATCACTAATAAAAAAGTTTAAAATATTATTTCCTAGTAAATAAAAAATTAAATTAAAATAAAAAATAAATATAGGATTGTCCATCCCTCTTTTCTTCTATATACTTTCATTTATTTAATTTTTTTCTATCTTTTTTTATATACCTTTTTGTAAACAAATTCACTCATAAAAAAAGTCTAAAATATTATTTCCTAATCAATTTAAAATAAAAAAAATAAAGGATAGTCCGTCTCCGTCCCTCTTTTTTTTTATATATACTTTCATTTGTTTAGTTTTTTTCTATCTTTTTTATATAACTTTTGGCAAAAATTTTCAGTAATAAAAAAAATTCTAAAACATATTTTTTTCTATTAAAAAAACAAAAAAAAACAAAATAAAAACCGTTGAACCGACGGTTCAGTTTCGATTTCACCTTTTTCGAAATTGAATCGGAACCGAAATCGGAATCGCAAATGGCCATCCCTACGAGTGAGTATCTAGAATTGGTGAAGATTATTTTTTGAGATATAAATCAAACTTTTTTTTTTAAAGTTTTGTGTTTCCAAATGACTCAAGACATAATTATATAATTGCTATATTCAACTCACTTCAGCCTACATATCTCCCTTTAACACCAATTATTTAATTGTTATGTTCAATAATCGTATGATGTAAGATTAAAAAAAAATAAAAATACTAGGTCTATATCTTATTTTGGTGAGTGGGTGGTAGGCCAAACAAAGTGATCTGACTTCTAACTACTCCAACACAAGAGATAATCTATAATACTAATTTCATTGCATACCAGATCCTATCCCAATATATATTTGGTGGGTTTTTATTATTCATATCATATACTACTCCTTTATTCCATTAATATAACCTTGATTTTGTTAGCAATGGAAACAAACTAGGGTTTTACTGCAGCAAGGAAAGAGGAAGAAACGCAAAAAGGGAAAAGCATGTCGCCACGGCCTGCGTTATGGCAAGCACGACCGTGCCAAGTGAATTGCAAAGTACTTAGGCTTTTGTTTTTTCGCATGGGCGTACCGAAAACAAATCACGACCGTGCTTCGAGCAGATCCAATTTTCCTTATTTGTTCAAGATTCTATTATTTGGGAACAAGTAGGTTATTTATTGGGTTATTTGTTTGTATTCTATATAAACCAAGTGGCAACCACAAATATATTGTGACAGCATAACATATTATTGGGAATAATATAGGCTTGCTAGCGCCTCAAATTAGTTGATTTGTTTGATAAACCGGGTTAACAAATCGTGTTCTTGTTTGTGTGATTCGTTTTGTGTTCGCATGTGTTTTGTTTTCTTGATTGCTTTGGGGCTAATATTCCAACAACCAGTATCAAGAGCTTGAGTTTCGATTTAAGATCTAGTGATCATTCTAGGGTTTGTCTTTGAATCGAGGGGTGTTTGTGAGGACTTTGAAGAAGCAATCGAGATGGGTAAAAAGACATTGATAGGGGTGTTCAATGGAACAAACTGAAAGTTTCGTGTAGCTAGGAAACTTGGATCACGCAATAGGCAAAGGATGTGAGTACAGATGTGTCTCACAACTGTCCACACATCCACAGATAATGCAGCGGAATAAAACAATTAAATGTAAATAAAATGCAATAACTCAAGAGTTATATAGCACTCGATCGTGTGATCAGCAAACTAGGCTTACGCCCAAAAACCTTTCACTATAAAAACTTATGTTTCTTACAAAAACAAATAAGTGAAAAACTAAAATATGAAAATACTAAACAAGTTCTAATCACCTTCTATGATATGAACAACTCCCCTTTCCCAAGTAGGACTTATTCAATCAGAAGTAAAACAAGAGAACTTTATGAAAACCTAGATGTGAGTTACGGATGTAAGCTCACAACCTAAAATCAACTCAATCGAATACAATGAAGAATGTATGTTTTTCTCTCTAAAACCGTAGCTTCTCATTGTCTTTGAATGCCTTGTATTTATAATGCACCATTGAGAAGATCTTCATGCAATCGACCTCTTCCTTTGTGAGATTCCTTTTCCTATATGAAAACATATAACACACTCACAAGGAAATCAAATATCAGTAGGTTAGTCCTAATATAAAACTATGTACATAAATAAAAGATATTTACATAATTACAATCTCTTAATAAAAATAAGATACTTATAAATCTCCATGAAAGTCTCAAAATCTTCTTACCATAATAGAAGACAAATTAAATAAGGAAACATAAATATGTTCCCACAACAACTCACGTTTTCAATCTCCCCTATTTTGGACTTTACGGTCAAAACCAAAGATTTATAACAAACATAATATTATGACCACGAGAATATAGAAAGAACATAACTCCCCCGAATGGTTGTGTGTCCGGATGTGTATACACATCCACACATAAAAAGCGCAAAACAGAATTAGAATAGAATACTAGCGGTTCATTAAGCAAAACCAAAAAACCATTCGAAACATCCTAATTAAAGCTATTACAGACCATTGTTTTAAAAACTAACAAACTAAAGAAGAAAATTAAAATTGTCTTTAAAACCATCAATACCAAAAAAAACTTTTCTCCCCTAAGTTAAAGTTCCCAAAGCCTCCAACTAGTAGCGGACATTCACGGTGTTCCCGGACTTTATCTCCTCCAAAGCGGCATCAACATTTGAACTAGAATCTCCCCCTTTTTGAGCAAGAAAGTTTAGCATGCCATCTAAGGAGATTATCCTTAAGAGCTTTCAAATTATTGGCATGAGCTAAGGAGGCTTGAGCTTGAGCTTCGGCTACAATCTCGGCATCTAAATCTTTCATCGAACATCAAAATTCTCTACGGATGTGACACCGGATGTGTCCACATCTTCCATACCAAGCTCGGGAACGGTACCTCTTGGGAGATCAACATGCCTTTGCTTGGGGTCTAATAGAGTTTTGGATTCCTTAAACAGAGCAAAATTTTCCACTCTTTCTTCTCCTCTTTCGGCCTTTACCCCATTAGCTATGAGAATTTGGGAGATCAATGAAGGGTAAGGTAAAGACCATTTCTTCGAGGGAGACTCTCCATAATCACAAATTTTTCTAAAAATGAAATCCCCAAAATTAATGTGCTTCTTAAGTCCCAATCTATACGAAGCAAGGCTTGCATTCTAGTAACAGAGGTTTTGTTATTTGAGGGACACAAATTTGCGGCAAGGATGGAGTGGAGAAAACAATAAAGGGAAGGATAATGAACCACTACCTAAATCCTTAGGCTTTACGAGGCCGGGAAGTGACCTTTCCATGTGTGAGAGCGAAACCGGTTCATCCTCCTCAATAGAAACTATATCATCAAGATTATCACTCAATCCAAGAAAATCATTGATAGCTGAAGGTGTAAAGTGAACAAATACTCCTCTAACATAAACACCAGTGGAATGAGAGTAAGTTCTATCAAAATTCTTAGGCGAGATTGGCATAAAACTCATAAACCAATTTTGGATAGAAGGGAAGGGGATGGTCCACGATCAAGAATAATCCTCTTTCCTCAAAAACTTGTCCATTCCAAGTTTAACAAAGTATCCCTATCCCTTTTCATCTCAACAACAAAGGCTTTAGAGGAAATTAACTCAAATCTATCGAAGCCTTTTTGGACGAAACTTTTTGGAAAAGGGTTTGGGGTTAGAGATGAGAGAGAGAGACGATGACATACCCAATTCGGCCTTCTTTCGAGTAGATGTGCGTACGGATGTGGGCACATCCTTAGACACATCCTTCACAGGAATGGCACTTTGATGGGTTCAACATCATTATCATCGGCATCGAGAGGAATCTAGCACTTGGTCCTCTTTTTCTTGATCTAGCTCTTCTCTCCCAAGCTTGTAGTTTTCATCCGAGGCGGTGTCATCACTCATCGAGCTAGAGTCGGATTCTTCTTCTATTGGCTCCAAATCGATCTCGGCCACCTTTTTCTTTCCCTTTACATCTTTTAAAATCTTAGCCGGGGTTCATCATGTTGAATGAAATAAGGTCCTCAGCGGGACTAGAGACCAAGGAAGCAGAGGGCTCGGCTACGGGACTAGAAACATTATCCCTAGGGGTGAAGCGGTATTGGGGATAATGGGATCGGAAAGATATTATGGGAGAAGCGGGAGCAATAGGATCAGCAGTGCTGCATGGGGAACGGTCTCAATAGAGATCGAAAGGATCGGCGTAGGGGAGCAACGGTAGGCAAAACCGTACAACGGGAGGCACAACCTCGGAGGGATTAATCGCGGGGACGGCATCAATAACGAGAGGGAGGAGTAATTTTTGATTTAGCCCTAGTCCTAATAAGAGGGACTATTACCTCATCATCTTCTTCTATTTCTTCAAGAACGATGGCGTTGTAGGTTTCCCGCCGGGTTTTAGTAGGTTCTTGGCTTTGTCGGCCTCGACGGCTTGCGAGTCCTACCGGATCGTCGAAGAGTACGAGGAGGCACCGGCGATGTAACGAAGTTGGGGGTTTTGCTTGAGACAACTTTCTCTTCTTTGTTGAAGAAGGATCGATAGCAATGGCGACATCCGATGGTGGGATCAGGAGAGGATGGAGCCTTAGGGTTTACCTCGGTTGAAACATTCACGGCTTCCAATGAAGGGGATTTGGGAGAAGAGGCTTCCATTGTTGGTTCGGACGAGGGTGATGGAGAAGAGAAATCGGCAAGAAATTTAGAGATTACGGGATTTAGGAGAATGGAGTCCTCTCTTCTTGCTATTGAAATCGGCACAATGTCAAGAACATCTTCTTCTCTTATATTCGAATGCTCGGCCATTTAACAGAGAGATTTGAGGTTGGTTGAGCAGTGCACGGGAAATTAATGCAAGGGTGTGTGAATTTGTGTGCAAACGGGAAGGAAGAACAAAGGGTTTTAACAAGGATTAAGAGGAGGAGACGGATGTGAGGTAAAATAAATACTCACGGCTCCCCTTTCCAAATAGAATTAGGAATCCTTTTCCAAGAGGTTTAACATACCTCAAAAACCTTAAGAGTCCTCCAACGGCTAGAAAACCTTTGAGGTTACTACACACAAGCACCTTCCAAGAAAATAAGGGATTAAAATAAATCAAGATTTTGTAAGATTTTTATGAAAACACAAATTGCTTCGGCATATCTTTATTTTAAAATAAAATCCCAAAAGAATTATTTCAACCTTTTCAAACTAGGATTGATACACACTTTTTCTTTTCATGCAAGATATTGGAGATCAAAAACCTATATAATCAAAGAGTAAATTAAGAGAGAAAATTAATTAACTAATATATTTACAAAGCTCCTATATGTCCTAAAATGCAATATGCCTAGCATGATGCAAACACACAAGTGAAGGAAATATTCTCAGCTTATGGATGTGGCATAGGATGTGAGTCACATATTGGGACACATTTAGATCACAAAAAGTCAATGAGCAATAATCCAATCTGCACGGCCTCTAGGATGCATCCACCAATTTTTGTTGTGGATTTTTGCAATGTGAGTAGCTTTCACTTTACTTGATCCCAAAGATAGCCCTTTTTCCCAATGATCTTATCAAGTTTGACTTCAAGATTTCTTATGAAAATCACTTGATCACAATGGTATGGCTTCATACTAAGGGTGAAGCAGCTGTTTCTCACACATATATATATATTTTTTTTTTTTCTTTTAGCACCTTTGTGAGATACCTAGGAAGGTTATACCAAGTAATCAAAAGATTACATGGACAGGAAATACTCACAATTAAGTGATCAAAAATAATGTCAAAGATGAAGAAGACTCACAAGTGACCACCTTTGAGAAATTTCGTGCTAATGCATGATATTTTTGGATTTTTCTTTTTATAATTTTTTTTTTTTTTTTTTTTTTTTTTTCGGTTAAACTAATCTACGAGATGTGTTAGAGGATGTGAGACACATACGGTCTCACAACCTTAAATATCACACAAGCCAAGAGACTTCCTCAAGGAGGAAAATCTCTCCAAATCTAATGCCTTTGTAAATATATCGGCCAATTGATTTTCGGTCCCAACAAATTCTAGACACACGGTTTTTGTTCTACAAGATCTCTAATGAAATGATGTCTAATATCAATGTGCTTTGTTCTAGAATGTTGAACAGGATTTTTAGATATGTCCAAGGCACTTTTGTTATCACAAAACAGTCAAAACTTTGCTATTTAATCCATAATCTTTTAGCATTTGATTCATCCAAAGTAATTGTGTGCGGCTGACTCCCAAGGGCGACATATTCGGCCTCGGCGGTGGACAAGGACACACAATTTTGCTTTCTACTATACCAAGACACAAGGTTATTACCTAGGTAGAAACATCCACCGGTGGTACTCTTTCTATCATCACTATTTCCAATCGGAATCGGTGTACCCAACCAAATTTGTGTTTGTTTCTTTAGAGTAATGTAGACCTAGGTTCACAGTCCCACTCACATACCTAATGATTCTTTTCAAGGCTTTAAGATGGGACACTTTAGGGTTGGCTTGGTATCTAGCACATAGACACACACTGAACATAATGTCAGGTCTACTTGCAGTGAGGTAAAGCAGGCTTCCTATCATGCTTCTATAGAGGGTTTGATCAACACTCTCACCATCTGAATCATGGCTTAACTTTTGGGAAGATCCCATTGGGGTTCTTTGATGTGAAGAGTGTTCAAGCTCAAATTTTTTCACAAGATTCTTGGCATACTTAGACTGAGAAATGAACATGCCATCTTTGAATTGCTTAATTTGTAAGCCTAAGAAAAAGTTCAACTCACCTACCATACTCATCTCAAATGTGGAAGTCATGCTATCCACAAATTCAACTAGCATTGAATCAGAATTTGATCCAAACACAATGTCATCTACATAGATTTGTGCCACAAGAATCTCTTTCTTATTTCTTCTAACAAACAAGGTTTTGTCAACCTCACCTCTCTTGAATCCTAGTTGAAGCAAATGGTCAGTCAACCTACCATACCAAGCTCTAGGGGCTTGCTTTAGCCCATCTGAGCTTTCTTCGGTTTATACACATGATTAGGGTATTTGGAGTCCACAAAGCCTTTAGGTTGTTCAACATAGGCTTCCTCATTTAATATCCCATTTAAAAGGCACTCTTGACATCCATTTGATGAAGAGTAATCTTGAGGTAACAAGCGATAGCTAACAAAAGCCTAATGGACTCAATTCTTGCAACGGGAGCAAATGTCTCCTCAAAGTCAATTCCTCGATTTGAGTATAACCTTGAGCAACTAACCTAGCTTTATTTCTAGTTATCACACCTTGCTCATCAGTTTTGTTCTTAAAAATCCATTTGGTTCCTATGACATTACCATGTGAGGGTCTAGGAACTAGAGTCCATACCTCATTCTTCTCAAATTGAATTAATTCATCTTGCATAGCCATAATCCGATCGGCATCTTTCAATGCTTCAAGTAACATTCTTAGGTTCAATTTTAGAAACAAAACAGAAGCTTACCTGGGAGTATGCTGAGGAGCAACTCCATAAACCAGCCATCTTTCTATAATCAACTTTGTCCTTTTGTCTAGTTCTCACTTGAGCATGCACATCTCCCACAACTTGTGAAGTGGGGTGGTTTTTCTGGATTTTTGAAGGGATATCCTTTGACCTAGCCACACACCCATTCACATTACCTTCGGAGCATCATCACGATCGGAATCGGAAGGCTGTCCTCGATTACGGGAGTTTGAGTGGATGTGGGTGCAGATGTGGGTTCGAGATGTGGAGCGGATGTGTCCACATCCTTGGTTACATCCTTGTCGGGTTCATCATTTTTAACGGCCTTTGGAAGTTTCTTTTGCTTTTTCAAAGACTTTGTTTCATCATCCTTCGAGTCCGGCAAGCAACACGAAACATCATCCTCGGGATCTTGAGGTTAAGATCAAGTGAGTCATCAAATTTAACATTAGCGAGATTCCATAATGGTCTTAGTTTTGAGATTGAAAACTCTGTAAGCTCTCTTGTTTGTGGAATAGCCCATGAAAATTGCTTTGTCACTTTTTGAATCAAACTTGGACAAGTATTCTCTATCATTGAGAATATAACAAACACAACCAAACACATGAAAATATTTTACAGTTGGTTTCTTTCCAAGGAGAATTTGATATGGGGTGACAGTGCTACCAATCCTTAGGAACACCCTATTGCCAATGTGGCAAGCGGTGTTTAAAGCTTACGCCCAAAACTTTTTGGACAAGTTCTTTGAACTTAGCATGACCCTTGCCATTTCTTGCAAGGTTCTATTCTTTCTTTCGGCAATTCCATTTCTTTGTGGGGTGATTGGTGCGAGAAAACTCATGAGTGATTCCCTTAGAATTGCAAAAATTGGTGAACATTTGATTCTCATATTCAGTGCCATGGTCAGACCTAATCCTCACAGTCTTAAGGCCATACAAATTTCTAACTCTTTTGTACCAATTCTTGAATTCTCCAATTGTTTCTGACTTTTCTCTTAAGAACATTACCCAAGTGTACCTAGAATAATCATCAACACACACAAAGGCATACTTTTTCCTACCAAAGCTTTCTACTTCAATAGGTCCCATTAAATCAGTGTGAATCATCTCCAAACATCTAGTTGTGGAGCATTGTTGGACCTTTTTATGTGATGTTTTTGTTTGTTTTCCCTTTTGACATGAACCGCGAGACATCGGGGTTCTTGAAGTTCGGTTTAGGGAGGTCTTTAATGGCTTGAGCCTTTGAAGTTCTTCCCGAGTTCTACGGCTAGCATGCCCTAATTTTTGGTGCCACGATTGACATCATTAGCTTTTGAGCTTAGGCAAGAAAGATTATCACCAAATTGGTAACAATTGTCGGCGAGATCTAGGACCGGTAAACACACATTTATTATCCTTATCAAACACTTCACACAAGTGCTTATCAAACTTCACAAATAGGTCATCATCACACGGTTAGTGATGCTTATTAGGTTGGCTTTCAAGCCTTCCACATGGTACACATTGTGCAATTTTGGGAGACCCTTGACATCTAGGGTTCCTTTTCCAACAATTTTTCCTTGAGCACCTCCACCAAAATTTACTTTCCCTCCATTTATTATTTCATAGTCAAGAAGGACGGACTTGGTTCCCAGTCATGTGCCTAGAGCACCCACTATCAAAATACCAAGAGCCGAGAGACGGTACTCTTGAGGGAAGAGTAGACAACATTACGGTGGTAATTGGTTTGGCTACCATTTGTTTAACAGTTTTCTTTTTGGGTTGCAGAGGTCTCGGATTATTGGATGTGTGTTGGGATGTGCATACATCTTCTCACACATACGAGGTGTTTGAAGTTACCGGATTTTTTATCGGCCTTAAGTTTGTAACAGAAGGGCCTAATGTGACCGGGGAGCTAGGCAGTAATGGCAAATGTAATGCCTCTTCCTTGGTCTCTTCTCACTCAGAATGACTTTTTCTTTAAAAACTTGTTTTTTCACACTTTTAGAGGTAGAACCCTCATATCCCTCCTTTACAAAATTATTTTCAAAACCTATACCAATTTTGTCACGTTGACCCATGGAAAAAGCTTCTTCCATTTTCATTTTACTTTTGTTTAACTTAGTGAAAGTATTATCAGCTTTTTCACATTCATTCTTGAATTTTTCAAGGTCAACTTCTCTTTTGGTCACAAGGACTTCAAGTCTTGCAATGGTATCCTTTTGAGCATCATTCTCTTTTGAAAGAACAGTTTTTTCATCTTCACAAGCAGCCAATTTATCAGACAGAGATTTGTTTACCTTAACAAGTACCTCAATTTTGTCCAATCTTTTCATCCAATCTGTATGTAGCTCCTTGTATGTGGCAAAGAGTTCCTCATAGGGAATGTCTCTTTCTTCATCTTCATCATCGACTCTCCTTTTACAGAAAGCTTGATTCGGCTCCGGTTCGAGATGTGACACCGGATGTGTACACAGCGAGCCCACATCGAAGGGTTTTTCGGGAGTATATTCTTCTATATCTGCAGAAAAAGCATTAAACCTGAGAATGGCAATTTAAGACAGACATGTTAGCCACTTCTTCTTCCTCATCCTCACCGTCACTAAGGGTAGCGATTAAGCTCATCCCCTTCTTTTTAAGTGTGTTAGCACACTCATTGGCATAATGACCAAAGCCACGACATGCCCTACATTGGACGATTCGAGATGATTTATTTTCAAAACTTGGTTTCTTGAATCCGGTGTCGGTGCTAGGTTTTGGCTTTTCGGCGATCTTGGAAGTAGGTCTATTGGGGAATTTGCTTATCCTTCTATTTTTCGGTATAGAACTGAATTTCTTTGAAATAAAAGCAACATCCTCATCTTCAAGATTAGACTTGTCAATTTCGGAGGATAATTCCACAAGCTCTTTTGGTAGAGCAAAGCGGCACTTTTAAGGGCAAGGCGTGTGTTTTGTTTTCTTCGAGCCTCAAGGTTAAGCTCAAACACAGTCAAGATTCCTATGATGGTGTCAAGACCTACGGTATTTGTGTCTTTTGTTTCTTCAATCACGGCTACTTTAATGTTGAACCTCTCGAGGCAAGGTCCTTAGAATTTTGCTAACAAGTCTTGCATTGGAGATAGATTCTCCTAGACTTGTGCATTCATTTGAAATCTCATGAATCTTAGCAGCATATGACACAATATCCTCGGTTCTTCCATTCGAAGTAACTCAAACCTATCCATTAAAATCCTAAGCCTGGTAGCCTTCACACTTGGTGCTCCCTCACATTGAGTTTGCAAAATATCCCAAGCGGCTTTGGCTATACTTTCATTTGTTATAAGCTTGTACATATTCCCGAAACATGGTGGAAATAGCACCCATGGCTTTTGAATTGTAATTCGCGGCTTGTATTTCATCAAGAGTCCATTGTTCTTCGGGTTTTCTTTCAAAGAAGGACTCACCAACACCGAGAAGATGGCTTTTTCTCCACAGTAGGAGGTTGCCATGCAACAAGAATGCACATCCAAGCTCTTTCATCAATACTTTTGATGTAATTTCGCATCTTAGACTTCCAAAGAGAATAATTTGTGCCATCCAAGACGGGAGGCCTATTTTGGTGATTTTGGCATTCCATAATGACTACACTTTGGATCAACACTCGGTAATATATCGAGAGTTGGCTACGATACCAATTGAAAGTTTCGTGTAGCTAGGAAACTTGGATCACGCAATAGGCAAAGGATGTGAGTACGAGATGTGTCTCACAATTTGTCCCACACATCCACGAGATAATGCGGCGGAATAAAGTAAATAAAAGCAATAAAATGCAATAACTCAAGAGTTATATATGCTTCTTGATACGTGTGATCGCAAACTAGGCTTACGCCCAAAAACCTTTTCACTATAAAAACTTATGTTTCTTACAAAAACAAATAAGTGAAAAACTAAAATATGAAAATACTAAACAAGTTCTAATCACCTTCTATGATATGAACAACTCCCCTTTCCCAAGTAGGACTTATTCAATCAGAAGTAAAACAAGAGAACTTTATGAAAACCTAGATGTGAGTTACGGATGTAAGCTCACAACCTAAAACAACAATGTCGAATGACTATGAAGAATGTGATTTTCTCTCGTAAATTGTGTAACTTCTCTTTGTGCTGAAAGCCTTGTATTTATAGAGCACCTTGGAGAAGATCTTCATGCAATCGACTTCTTCCTTTGTGAGATTCCTTTTTCTATATGAAAACATATAACACACTCACAAGGAAATCAAATATTAGTAGGTTAGTCCTAATATAAAACTATGGACATAAATAAAAGATATTTACATAATTACAATCTCTTAATAAAAATAATATACTTATAAATCTCCATGAAAGTCTCAAAATCTTCTTACCATAATAGAAGTCTTTTGAAATAAGGAAACATAATAATGTTCCCACAAAACTCACGTTTTCAGAAATAGTAAATTTGAAAAGTGTTGTGAGTATAAAAGTGAAATAGGAGAGAGAATGAGTGAGTGAAATAGTAAAGATTTTTTGTCATTTTAGGAAAGGTGAAACTTTTAACGGACACCAATTTTGACAAAAAGTGAAGCTATTGTTGGGTATGCATATTTTAAACCCTCCTATCTTAGATTAGATTTGATTGATACCATAACCTCCTGTCTATTTTAAAAACTTTAGGACCCTATGTAATGAAGTTTAGACTTCAATTTTTTAGCTAAGTCCATTTTATAGAATAGGTTAAAATTAGGCTTGAAGACTGGCACAAGACTCATTGGATATAAGGTTGCAGTTCCAAGCAGTTTCAAAACCGCACTTATGAACCGCACATGCAACCGCATGTGAAATTCCTCTTTGAATCTGCTCCCTGAACAAATGCAGTACAACCGCTTGGTGAACCGCACTTGTGCAGTTCCAATATTTCAACTGCACTTTGCAACCTCCTGGTGAAACCACACTTCATCAACCGCTCCACACCAGACCGCATCCAATGATTGAAGACTTGTAGTGAACCACTTTTTACCGTTGGAATCCACGTCAGCAATATCAAAAGTCAACCACTAAATCTTGTCACGTGATTCAATGTCAGAGAAGATCTGCAAGGATCTTGAAAAGGTGACAGATGTCCTAACCTCATTGCTTGCAGCTGGAGCCTGATCAGCTTTATCTGCAACTGCTGTACCAAATGACAAAAGTGGTTGCTGTGGACTAATGGGAATGCATCAAGTACTGTCCTTGCAACAGCTGTGCCCAACGGCTAGTTCTTTGGTGCTTGGGTATAAATACCCCCATTCTTCACCATTTGAAGATTGCTTGAGAAATTTGAAAGTGCTGTGTTCATAAGAAGCTGAAGCTCTGCCCAGAAATTATTCAAACCTTTGAATCTTCATCTTCATACTTCAAGAAATATTCCCCAGCCCAGAAATCAAGCCTTAACACCATCAAGAATCATTGTGCTCTACATCTCAAAGATTTAAAGAGCCTTGATCTTGTTCTCACACACACACCTCACTTGTTTAATCACATAGATTATTCATTTGAGATACACTGGTTATAGTCTAGGATTTGATCGTCATAGAATAGATTTTAGATTTGAGTATCGATCTTTGTAACTTGTAATCTCTCATACTCAATAGTAAAATCACTCTTGAAAATCCAAGACTAACCATCTTGGTAGTGGACGTAGATCGTTTATCGATTGAACCACTCAAAATCACGTGTTCTTACTTTACTGCATTTATATTTCTTGTGTTTACTAATTATTTATCTCTATCTCTATTTGATCTTTATTTAGTTATCCAATATTGTGAAATTGTGTTTGGAGTTAACATTGTCAAAACTACACTTGTTTGTAAACTGCACTTACCAACTGCTCCATCAAAACCGCTTTACAAACCGCCTCTCCCAAAATCGCTTTGTATCTCAATTATTTCGCTGTGCATTTTACATCTCTACTTGCAGTGTATTATCAACTGCAAGCGGTTTTGTAAGCTTAGAGGTTTAGTTTTTAAAAGAGGACGAAAAATTTGAAACAGCTATTCACCCCCTCCTCTAGCTGTATTTTCACCCTTGTTGCCACCTTTGGGACCAACAAGTGGTATCAGAGCTAACACATTTATAAAACCACTGTTTTTCAAGCTTAACAGCTTGTGTGCCGATTCAAAATGGCAAACTCAAAGACATTGACAACTCTTAACTATTCACACATTCCAATCTTGAACGAAGACCACTTTGACATCTGGAAGTGCAGAATGCTTATTCATTTGGAAACAATTGATGAGATGCTGGTGGAGTGCGTAATCAATGGCCCGTTTGTTCCCATGAAGGCCAACACTGATGCAACCACCAATGCAGAAACTCCAGAGGTCAAAAAGCCTAAAGATGAGTGGTCGGACGAAGAAAAGAGATTAGCTGGCACATCATTTCTGGAACCCTCCCCGTTTCAACTCTTCAAAAGGTAATGTACCTTAAAATCGCAAAGCAGATGTGGGATGCCATAGAGAGCTACCTCGAAGGTGATGACGAATGCAAGGAAAGCAAATTATATGCTATTGAAAGATCCTACAACAACTTCAACAGAAAATCCAATGAAACCTTGCGTCAGACTACGACCGCTATGTTGAGGTAGTTAATGCTTGTAGATCTCTTGGTAAAACTTTAACCGATAAGGAAATCAATATGACTTTCCTAGCTGCTTTAGGTTCTAGATGGATTAATATGGCTACCTCTCTAGAAGACTCCAAAGTTTTGAATACTTGGTCATTAAGTAACTTGTATGCAAATCTTAGAGTCTATGAGCTTAAATTAAATCATATAGAAGAGATTGAAGGAAAAACCAAATCGCTTTCCATGTCTGTAGTGGAACATGAGGAGAAACCATCTACATCCAATCAAACCGCAGATCCTTCCATATCAACCTCATCACTCATCGAGATGGATGATGATGATTTTGCCATGTTTGTGAAAAGATTTCAAAAATTTAGAAAATCCTCAAAACCTTTCACTAAAACATTTTCAAAAGGCAATCCTCCTGCAACATTTTCTAAGGCTGGAGATACAAAGAAAAAGAGTGATCTAGTTTGCTACAATTGTAGAAAACCTGGTCACTTTGCATCTGTCCACAACCTAAATATGAATATATGAAAAAGAAAACCGCTCCTGCGAAATTTTCTCGTCGCAAGGGAATGGTTGCTGAGGAGGAAGAGAATTTCAAGGAATTGGCAACTTGGATTGAAACTGATTCTGATGATGGAAGTGACGATGAAACCGAAGAGGTTAATCTCTGCTTAATTGCAGATGCTTCCGATGAGTCAGATACTGAGTCAATCGAGTTGCAAGATATGGAGGAAGAAGAGGTTTCTGCAAAACTTCCAAACTTTAAGTTGGATGATAATGTCAAACTTACTCCTAGCGTTAAGATAGGAAATTGTTCGTATTCACGTCCCATTTTTTCTCCTTCAAATGCTCCACCTTCAAAAGCAATTCCAAAGAAGAAAATTTTGAAAAAGGTGGTGGAAGAGGCACTACAAGAAAACTGTCATTTAGCGACGGATTTTAGCGACGGACACAAATCCGTCGCTAATAGCGACAGATTAGCGAGGGAATAGTGAGGGATAAAAAATAAAAAAAAATAAAGCTGAAAACGAAAACTTTACCGACGGATTTAACGACGGACAATATTCCCTCACTATTTCGTCGTAAAAGTGGCGCCAAAAAATTGCGCCTCTTTTTGCCGACGGATTAACGAGGGATTGCAAATTTTTTTTGCCGGCGGATGTATTTCGTCGCTATAGAATTAAAAAAAATATTATTTTATTTTCATTTAGCGACGGATTAACGACGGAATTTTGAAAATAATATAACGACGGATAACTTCCGTTGCTATATAAAGTAAAAAATATATATATATATTATTTCTTATTCATTACCGACGGATTAGCGAGGGAATAACGAGGGATTGAAAAAAAATTTTACCGACGGATGCATTTCGTCGCTATATAATTAAAAAAATAAAAAAATATTATTTCAATTTCATTTAGCGACGGATTAACGACGGATTACCGACGAATTTTTTTTTTTTTAATATATATAGTTGAATGCATGTTTATTAATACATAATTGTTAAGTTTACCACAAATGTAAATGAAGTAAGTCCAAATATGATAAAATTATAAAAAAAATATTTTTTTAAATAAAAATTCTTAACTTTTTTTTTTAAATCACTACTAACAAACATCTCAAATATATTACTAAGCCCTAAAAATTTTTAAAAATTATAAAAAAAAAATTAAAAAAATATATGCTATTGTCCATCCCTCTATTTTTCTTTGATATACTTATTTTTTTAAAATTAAATCTTAACTTTTTTTATGTAACATTTTAAAAAAAATCACTACTTAACATTAAAAAAAAAATCACTAATTAACAACTTCTCAAGTAATTTTTTTTATCCAAATTTTTTTTTTAAAAGAAATCAAAAAAAGTATATGCTATTGTCCGTCTCTCTTTTTTATTTTAAAAACTTTCATTTAAAAAAAAATGAAACATAACTTTTTTATTATTCAATTGTAATTTATATTTTTAAAATGAATATATATCTTTTAAATAGTGAATATCAAATATTAATTTTATAAAGTATAAATTTATTTGAATTCATATTTTATTTGGAATAAAGTGTATAGGGTATATGAATGGTATATTGTATAGGATATACCCTATACCCTATAGGGTATACCCTATACAATATATCATTCATATACCCTATACACTAGGGTATACCCTATACCCTATAGGGTATACCCTAAATCATATACCCTATGCCCTATACCCTATAGGGTATAACCTATAGGGTATAGGGTATACCCTAAATCATATACCCTCTGCCCTATACCCTATAGGGTATACCCTATAGAGTATAACCTATAGGGTATAGGGTATAGGGTATACCCTATGTCCTATACCCTATAAGGTATACCCTATACCCTATAGGGTATACCATATATCCTATAGGGTATACCCTATACTCTATACCCTATAGGGTATACCCTATAAGGTATAGGGCATATGGTATACCCTATAGGGTATACCCTATACCATATACCCTATGTCTTATACCCTATACCCTATAGGATATATGGTATAGGGTATAGCGTATACCCTATAGGGTATAGGGTATACCCTATAGGATATACCCTATAGGGTATAGGGCATATGGTATATGATATAGGGTATAGGGTATAGGATATACCCTACAGGGTATAGGGTATAGGGTATACCCTACAGGGTATTGGGTATAGGGTATACCCTATAGGGTATAGTGTATACCCTATAGGGTATACCATATGCCCTATACCCTATAGGGTGTACCCTATAGGTTATAGGGTACACCCTATAGGGTATTGGGTATAGGGTATACCCTATAGGGTATAGTGTATATCCTATAGGGTATAGGGCTTAGGGTATACCATATAGGGTATACCCTATACTCTATAGGGTATAGGGTATACCCTATAGGGTATAGGGCATAGGGTATATGATATAGGGTATACCCTATAGGGTATACCCTATAGGGTATACCATATACCCTATACCCTATAGGGTATTGGGTATACCCTATAGGGTATTGGGTATAGGGTATATCCTATAGGGTATACCCTATAAAGTATAGTGTATACCCTATAGGGTATAGGGCATAGTGTATACCATATAGGGTATACCCTATATCCTATACCCTATAGGGTATACCCTATAGGGTATAGGGTATACCCTATAGTGTATACCCTATAGGGTATAGAGCATAGGGTATATGGTATACCCTATAGGATATACCCTATGCCTTATACCCTATAGGTTATACCCTATAGGGTATAGGGTATATGGTATACCCTATACCATATACCCTATGCCCTATACCATATACCCTATGTCCTATACCCTATAGGGTATACCATATAGGGTATACCCTATAGGGTATTGGGTATAGGGTATACCCTATAGGATATACCCTATACCCTATGCCCTATACCCTATACAATATACCATTCATATACCCTATACACTATATTCCAAATAAAATATGAATTCAAACAATTTTATATTTTATAAAATTAATATTTGATATTCACTATATAAAAGATATATATTCATTTTAAACATATAAATTACAATTAAATAATAAAAAAGTTATGTTTCATTCTTTTTTAAATGAAAGTTTATAAAATAAAAAAGAGAGACGGACAATAACATATACTTTTTTTGATTTCTGTAAAAAAAAATTTGGATAAAAAAAATTACTTGAGAAGTTGTTAAGTAGTGATTTTTTTTTAAATGTTAAGTAGTGATTTTTTTTTAAATGTTACATAAAAAAAGTTAATATTTAATTTTAAAAAAATAAGTATATCAAAGAAAAAAAGAGGGACGGACAATACCATATATTTTTTTTATTTTTTTTTAATTTTTTAAATTTTTTTATGGCTTAATAATATATTTGAGATGTTTTTTAGTAGTGATTTTTTTAAAAAAAAAAGTTAAGAATTTTTATTTAAAAAATATTGTTTTTTTTATAATTTTATCATATTTGGCCTTACTTCATTTACATTTGAGGTAAACTTAACAATTATGTATTAATAAACATGCATTAAACAATATATATTAAAAAAATTATATTTGAGACTTTTTTTAGAACTGAATATTTTTTCAAAAAGTTATATAAAAAAATTATTAATAATTATTATTGATATTTACTTGTTTTTATTACTAATTACTATCATTATCACTATTGTTATTATTAAATATTATTACTTATTATACACCCATTATTATGAAATTATATCTTATATTAAATTATTAGAGTTATAAGTAATTATTTTTATTAATTTTTAAATTATTATAGTTATTAGGGTATAAGATTTATGGTGTAATTTATTTAGGGTATAGAGTGGGGTTTAGGGGTTCAAATATATTACTAAGCAATATATTTTTAATTTTTTTACATATAAATAAATATTTGAGAAATTTTTTACTATTGAAATTTTTCACAAAAAGTTATAAAAAAATTAAACAAATGAAAGTATAAAGAATGGTTATTAATAATAAGCATTATTAACTATTTGACATTTATTTTATTAAATTTTTAGCTTTGACATGGATCACCATCTTAGCCATCTATAATAACACATTTGACTTGGATTCAATGGCTCACATTTTAATAAACTATTTCACTTGGATTATCATCTCAATCATTCATTTACTTTAAATCAATGGCCTGGATCAAAACCCAACTCACATCCCTTTTATTCCTTAAGGCCGCCTCCCTCATCTGCTCTCTCTCTCTCTTCACGCTAAATTACACTCTCTCTCTAATCTCTCTAAACGCAAGCTTCATCTTCCCCCTCAATTCAACATCACCGGCAATAATCAATGACAGCCTCCCTCATCTTCTCTCTCTCTTCACTACTCCCTTCACCGACGCATGGAAATCTTCCGTCCGTTCCCCGCCGTTAAGAACGACATCCGACGGTTTCACTCCGACGATTACGTTGAATTCCTCTCCAGAGTCACGCCGGAGACCGTGATCGACCACACCCATGCTCGCAACCTCAAGCGCTTCAACGTCGGCAATGATTGTCCTGTTTTTGAAGGTCTCTTTGACTTTTGTCAAGCCTCCGCCGGCGGATCCATCGGTGCCGCTGCGAAACTCAACCGGCAAGACGCCGATATAGCGATCAATTGGGCCGGTGGATTGCATCATGCCAAGAAGTCAGAGGCGTTTGGTTCTGCTATGTTAATGATATTGTTCTTGGCATTCTGCTTGAATTATTTACGGAGTATGTTTAATATTATAAATAATAGTGTTTAGCATGTATCTTAGAGTTTCACTTGGGCTAGAGATGGATTAGTTTGTTTCCATATAATATTTTTGTATAGAGCATTGCTTTTGCATCAAGAAAGTTGCCTAGAATAATGTGTGAGTATGTTTGATTGTAATTGTATGTTGAATTGAGGGAGAGAAGATGAGGGAGGCTGCCATTGATTTCTTTTGTACGATTAATATATTTTTAAATATATTAATATATATTTAGAAATATATATTAATATATTTAAAAATATATTAATATATATTTCTAAATATATATATACTTATATTTATATATATATATATATATATATATATATAATTTTTTTTAATAAAAAATATCAAATTAGCGACGAAAATATCCGTCGGTATATCAAAAATAAAAAATATTGAAAAAAGAAAATTTAAAAAAATTAATAAAATTGTGAAAATATGTAATAAATTTTAGTGACGGATTTTAAACAATAACGACGGATTATTTCCTCGCAAAATATCATAAATTCGTCGTCCCATCCATGTTATTAGCGACGGTTTGAAATCAATTAGCGAGGGATTGATCCCTCACTAAATTACCGACGGACATGAAATTCCGTCGTTAAACATTAGCGACGAGGGTTTTAGCGAGGGAAAAAATTCGTCGGTAATCCGTCGGTAAATCGTTTTAGCGACGAATTTTTCAGTCGCTAAAACCTGTTTTTCTTGTAGTGAGGTTTCTCCCGTGGAACATGAAAGAATGTTCAAGGAAGTCGAAATGATGATCCAAAAATTCTCAAATGTTAAGAAAGCCTTAAGCTTAGCTAATGATGAGATTTCTCAGTACAAGACGGAGAAAACTGTGATGAGGTCTGAAATTTCAAATCTTAAGGACCAAATCAAAAGAATGACTCCTCTTGCTGATCAAAACCGCATCCTTGAAACGTAGGTTGCTGCACTTCAACTCCAGAATGATGACCTGGTCACCCAACTCAACGATCGCCAAAAGATTATTGATGGGTGGCTCAAGTCAAAATCCACCGCGGATCAAATCATAGATTCCCAAATTCCCTCTGGAATTAAGGAGGATCTAGGTTTTGGATCTGATAAAGAGAAGAAGTGTGCATCCTGCAGTGAAAAGGATGAGGAAATTTTGAAACTAACTAAAGAAACTCCTAAGGGGAAGCGTGCAAATGCTAAGGGTAAAGGACAACAAAATTTTAATTATGTCTACCCAAAGAAGCAATATGGGAAGAACTCTCAGATGAAGGCAAAGGATTCTGAGAGTGTAGCTTCAGAGGAAATGGCATATGGAGTTGGCCGCATCCCTAAAACCGCTTTTGGTGGAACTAGAGGTGCTGGCAACTGCAAGGCTGACCGCGCCTCTTCTTCGACCGCTCCTCCTGCCTTCAAAAGCAGGAATAGCGTTCCCAGAAAATACGTGGTCAAACTCAAGCCAGTTCCCTTTGTTAAGGCTGAAACCGCGCCTCCCAAACCGCATGCAACTCCTAAGAAGAGTAAGGAGTTAGTAAAACCTCATGATGCTTGTAGCTTTTATAAATGCTCTGTGTGTGATGGTTTAGGTCACAAGGCTGCAGAATGCCTTTTGCGGTTCACATCCAATGCCAGGAAGAGTAAATCTCCTTCATCAGGCGGGTGTGGGTCGTGAAGGGTTGCTAACTTCAGGACCCAAGGAATAAAGGGGGACCTCGTTCTTAATGTTTACATTTCAGGTCCTCTGCTTAATGGCTGATCACTCCAAGGATAATGAATGGTATCTTGACAGTGGCTGCTCAAGACATATGACTGGAGATAGATCATTACTTGAAGATGTCATTGAAGCAAGTGGTCCGTCTGTAACCTTTGGTGACAACAACAAAGGCAAGACCATTTGATATGGTGTAATAAGGAGAGGAAACCTAACCATTGAGAAGGTTTCTCTTGTTGAAGGACTCAAGCACAACCTCCTTTCAATTTCTCAATTCTGCGACAAAGGAATGCTTTGTAACTTCACGTCATCAAATTGCTTTATCAAAGATAGCATTTCCGGAGTCACCCTACTCACAGGGATTCGTAAGAGTATTATTTACATTATTGATCTAAATTCTGCATGTAGTATTACTAATCTCTGTTTTGTAGCTAAAAATGTGAGCAAAAAAGTTGGCTATGGCACAAGAGGTTGAGCCACTTGAACTTCAAGTATCTTGCAAAGATTGGTAGGGAAAACCTAGTTCGTGGTTTACCCAAAGTGGCTGACCACCATCCTGAGAAATGCAGTGCATGCCAGCTTGGTAAGCAATTCGCGTCGTCTTTCACCAGCAAGACTGCTCCATCAACTTCAAGATGCTTACAACTGCTTCACATAGATTTGTTTGGACCCGTAACCACTGTCAGCATTCGAGGAAGTAGATATACTTTAGTGGTGGTGGATGATTATTCAAGATATAGGTGGGTTGAGATGATGATTTCCAAAGATGATTGCTATGAGATTCTCACCGCACTTTTTAGACGGCTCCAAACCCAAAAAGAAGATGACATCGTTAGTGTTCGATCAGATAATGGAACAGAATTTAAGAACAACGGTGTTGCTCAGTATTGTGATGACCATGGAATTGATCACATTTTCTCAACTTCTGGTGTTCCACAACAAAATGGGGTTATGGAAAGGAAGAACAGGACGCTGATTGAGGCTGAAAAGACAATGATATCTGAAGCGAAGCTGCCTCAGTATTTCTGGGCTGAAGCAATCAACACAGCATGCTTCACTCAGAACCGCTCCCTCATCAACAAAACCTATAACATGACTCCCTATGAGCTTTTGCGAGGAAGAACCCCCAACATAGCTTTCTTCAAGATCTTTGGCTGTAAATGCTTTATCCTCTACAACGGAAGAGAAAACAGAGGTAAATTTGGAGCCAAGGTCGATGAAGGTATTTTTGTTGGGTATGCTAAACATTCAAAAGCTTTTCGTGTTTTCAATAAAACTAGTTTAAAAATAGTTGAGTCTGTCCATGTCACTTTCGATGAGCATTCTCTCCTTGAGCCGCATTTGGCTCCAAATGTTGCTGATGATTTTGTTGAGCATAATGGAACAGGTGAACCATCTAGAACCGCACCTGAACCTCAACCGCAAAATTCAGCACCCTCAACTGAAATTCTCTCAAACCACACTTTTGAAACCGCACCTGAAGTTCCTACTCCAGATGCAACCCCTAGGGAAGATGAAGTTGAGAATTCCCCCATCCAGCTTATAGAACCTCTTCGTCAAATTACCTTCCATGACTTCACTGAAGGATCTAACGATGTTTCAATTGAAGATCTTCAGCAAACCTTAGTCCAACCAGACTTACCCCCGGAGGTTCGTGAAGTCAGCAGTCACCCTCTCTCTAATGTAATTGGTGATTTGTTTTCCGGTGTCCAAACAAGGAGATCGAACTATGATGAGCATACCTCTTTATTATCTCAAATTGAACCCAAGAAGATTGATGAAGCACTCCAAGATTCCAGTTGGGTCGTTGCTATGCAAGAAGAACTCAACCAGTTTGAAAGATGCAAGGTCTGGACTCTAGTACCTAGACCTCAGGATCAAGGAGTGATAGGAACTAAGTGGGTGTTTAGGAATAAGATGGACGAGAATGGAAGCATCACTAGGAATAAAGCAAGGTTGGTTGCACAAGGATATAGGCAAGAAGAAGGAGTCGATTATGACGAAACATTTGCTCCAGTTGCAAGATTAGAAGCAATCAGAATGTTCCTTGCTGTAAGTACCCCAATCTGGATCACCCTCTTCCGAGCACATGGGAAACACCGCAGACTCACAAACGCAGTCTCGAAGACCTTTGACACTCAAAACCCCCCAAAACCCCCATCCAAACCAAGGGAGGAGCCTTTCTGGGATAAAAAGGGACAAAAGGACCTTTTGGGAATTTTTTAGAAATCAGAAAAGCATAAATGGTCCGTACGGACCTCTTTGCTGCAATGATTACTGAATCCCCTTAAAGTCCAATATATTCCCTCAAATCCCGGAGAACATCATTACTGGAATGCATGGTTGGTCCGTACGGACCTTATTGCATGACATATTGGTCCGTACGGACCTTCTTGTCACCAGACACCATAATTGCTGAATCTTCTTAAAGTCCACATATTCCCTCAAATCGAGGAAAACCAAAAATTTGGATTACCTAAGAGGTCCGTACGGACCTCTTTGCAGTTTTCCCTACACTATAAATAGAGGGCTCCCCCTCTCATTTTTCACACATCTCCCTCTTCTCTCCTCTCCCCCCAGCCTTCAGGCATCCCTCTAAGACCCTTCGGGGCACTCCCGACCCCTTTCGGATCCTTCCGAGCCCCCTCGCGATGCTCCAAAGCCTCTCTGAGCGCTCCCGCGCTGCCCCGTCTTTCCCGGGGCGCGAACGCGCTGCCTATCAGATCTGGGCCATTTCCGAAACGCGACGACAATGCGATATGCAGGGGGCCCCCCGCGCGCGAGCCGGATCCCGGGTAATCTCAGTTGGCGACTCCGCTGGGGATATTTTGTTTTAAAAACTTTTAAACAAAACAAAAGATTTTTAAAACGATGATGAGGGTCAAACTTTCATTTTACCCCTTTCTTTAACTGTTGTGTGTGTGTGCATGTGCTTTACTTTTTATTTTACAAAAAAAATAAAAATACAAAAAAATGCATCAATATACATCTGTGCATACATTTAAAATTCTTCGAAAAACTTCTGTTTTACTCAGAAAAAGAATTTTAGAGACCGCACACTACGCGCACTGCTGCCTCGGTTACACCGCACGCTACTCGCACTGCTGCCTCGGTTACACCGCACACTACGCGCACTGCTGCCTCGGATACACTGCACACTACAACCCTCAACCCGGAGTGGTCTCAGTTGCAGTCCGTTTGGTCTTCCTAGGCCTCTTGGACGCGCACGGGATCATTCCAAACATCCCTTCCTAGCCAAGCGTCAACCCTGCACGTTTGAGTCTTGAGTCACACTCTGTCCAGATACAGCCTGGATACATATCCCATGTCGGCCATTTTCTGAGTCGAAGCTCGGAATTCAAGATCCCTTGCGCAAGCAAAGCGATGAAAGGTCATGCTAAAATATTGACCCGATCTTGATTTTCCAAAGCTACACCCAGACGATGTTTCGTCCCGGATATACATCCATGCTCACATGACACTATGTCATCAAGCCTTTAATACATTAGCCATGACGATATGACCCAGCCAACGCCTAACGTCACAGATCCCTTGCGCAAGCAAGGTAAAGAGAGGTCATGCCGAACTCTTGACCTGATCTTGACTCAATGGCCGGCTCGGTTCACTATTCACATGGCTAACGCATTAAAACGAACATGACATGCTCGGTCCTTAGGTTCGATTTTTCTTTTAGGCCGGTGGAAACCGCTTGCCCTATAGGACCCTCGCCCGGGGCTGTCCACCCTGGGATGTCAAAATACAGGTGCAAAACGTGGGGCTTATAGTCGCACAGATGGTCTCCACTGACCCAGGATCTAGCATAGTTGCGAAAAAGAAGAGCAATCTTTTCCAACCTACCTAGGACTCTGAGAAAACACGTTTTAAGTAAATTAAAACAGCAGAAAAAAATAAAAGAAAAGAACGGAAACCGCATGTCACGTGAGTTTTCCCCCTTTATCCAAAAGGCCTTCCCGTGTCTAAACCTTGCCCGTCACCCCCTCCAGCGAACCGAGAGTGATCGAGAATACCCGGGAACTACTCTCCCCGTGTCAGAGCCGCAAGGTCCAACATCCTTCCCACCGCAGTCACCAGGGCAGTCCGTCAACTCCCCATGGCCAAGTCAGTGGCTAACAACGAGGAAAATGGGACCTTACCCCCGAGAAATTTCCCAACATTGGAAGAAGTTTGGCAGGTCCTCATGGCTATTGAGAAACGTCAAGGTGAACAACAAGCCTGGATTGAAGGTGCCATGCACCACTTCGGGACATTAGCCACCCAACTACCTGGGGCTTCCAAAGACATGCCTACTCCTGCAGCTTCTAACGTCTCTCATTGTCTCCCAGAAGTCAAACTGTTGCCCTCATACGAGCCATGCAGTTACGATATAAAGCCACAAGACCTCTCGGGGGAAGACATGCCCATTCAGCATCTTGAGGTCCCGGTACCACCGCCGAACAACGAACACATCTGGTGGGACGTCTGCGATTGCACCGCTTGTCTGGAAATGGAATTCCAAGATGAAATGAACGAGGGCCGCCCTCGAAGAAAGAAGAAACCCTCTTCTCAACAAAAACTAAAGAAGAGATACGAATCCGGCGACCCCACAGTGGGAACTCTTGGAGAACCATCAGGAAAGTTTGACTATTACGTCATCTACTCCAGCAAATCTCCTCAGCCTAGCTCTGCACAAGGCCACGACAACATCTGCGCCATGATCAGCTGGGACGAGCTCCGCACCGCCACCAATGGCCCGAAGGTCCAGATACTTCAACCAATGTCTTGGGAAGATCTCAAAGCCACTATTGACGCTTCAACAAGAGCAATGACGGTAAACAAACTGAAGTGCGCAGTATGGCCCTACGCCAACCAAGGACCTCCCATTACAGAGATAGGAGAGACGAGCAAAGCAGCAGAGCCAGAGGTGAACGTTCTGACACATTCCGATCAAATCCCGACGAATCCTCCACGGGCAGACAAAAGGCCAGCCATACCTGAGCCACGAACTGAAAAGGGGCCCTATGCCAAAAAAGCCGAAACCCTTGACCCGAAAGCTGAAGATCCTGTCTTAACTTAGCTCAAGCGTACTCAGGCTAACATCTCGCTCTGGTCTTTACTCACTTCATCTTACCCGCACAAACTCAAGTTGGAAGAAAGTCTGGCCCAGACCATAGTTCCCATCACCGTGACACCTGATGAAGCGGTTCAGATGATCGGCAATATTAATTACAGCAACATCATCACTTTCACGGAGCTCGACCTCCCAAAATTTGGGGCTGACCACAATGAGCCTCTCTACATAACAGTTCAACTAGACGAGCGCCGTCTCCCTCGAGTCTTGGTAGATGGGGGATCATCCATGAACGTCCTTCCATCCAAAATGATGGATTTGCTAGGGATCAAAGCAACTGATCTGAAACCCTCAACTCAGGCAATCAAGGCATACGACTCAACGTCTCGCCCAGTCTTAGGAATAGCCACCTTGAACCTGTGGTTCAGAAAGCAGATGGTCCCGACCGACTTCCAAGTCATCGACATCCCGATCACATTCATTGCCATTTTGGGACGCCCTTGGCTACACCAGATCAATGGGGTGGCATCCACCCTCCATCAATGCATAAAGTTCGTCCAAGGAACAGATCTAACCATCATTTACGGTGATAGCATAGTCACCGAAGGGATCGACACAAGCAGCGTCCCGGTTTTAGAGATCAAACACGACTAACAGGGTTCACCATCGAAAGCCCAAAGGCCCAGGTGTGCCACATAGATCTGCCTTTGATTTGGGACAAGATCCTTCCCCCGATGAAAATAATGAAGCACATGAACTACATCCCGGGGCTCGGTTTGGGAAAACGCCATCAGGGTACCCAACAAATCATCAATATCAAAGAGCAGAATACCCTCCATGGCCTGGGATACATTCCTACTCCCGAACACATTGCGGAAGACAAACGAGCTGCACAGAAATGCTCTGCCGATAACAAAAGAGGCTTGCACGCAACCTCCGATCTTCGCCCTTACAGCTTCGACATGACCAAGTACTTCATAAAAAAGGATGACAACTTGAAGGAAGACCCAGGAAAGGGAACAGAGTTGATCAACGCCAAACAAAGCTGGCCGACAACCATGGACAAGCTCCAACAGAACATTGCAAGATTCAGAGGCCTCAAGGCAAATCCCATCAGAAGAGCATTTCTCGACGCACCGCCTCTACCGGGACCCACGAAAACCACTATTCACAATAAATTTTGGTTTGGGAAAGCCCCCTCCTTGACAGAAGAACTCGAAAAACTCTCTGTCAATGCCCCTGCCTTCAACAAGTGGGATGAGTCCGCATTTGAGCTAGCAATGCCCAAGACAAAAGCAAAAGACTCCGCAGACGATGCTTGGAACGAGCCCCTGCTCCACCTGCTCTTTGATGAAGAAATCGAGATGCCAGACCTAATCGATTTTGTTTCTGATAACTCTATGGTAGCCATGATCGGGAACGGTGACACAAAGCCTTTCAAACCCCGCCTCCTATCAAGCTCACTGCCACTCAATAACTGGGCCACCTTCTCCGGACCCACCGCCAGCAAAAGGAACATGATCGAACAACTTGGTCTGACCCCTCGAGTCCTAGAGTCCAGTGTCAAAACCCATCCTGAGTCCATTATCTTTGAATTTGAGTCTCTCGAGTCATCTGATGGCCTCACGCCAGAAGATTACGAACTCATTGCCAATAATGTATTCCCATATGCTCTTAATGAATGCTTCGATCTTTCCGAGTATCCTCTCATTGCATCTTTAACAACTGATAAATTAACTAACACACAAGCAGTTAATCACGATTTACTTGATAAAGAAGCAGACACATTAAATGAACAATACATTAAGCACATCTTTAAGCATGTTGTCAAACGAGAGAAAAACCGGGCCCAAGCTGCCGAGGAGGTTTTAATCACAGCGATTTGCGAGACTGCTGAAGAGCCAAAGAGATGCAAGTCCGAAGCCATTTCCAGCACAACGGGATCTTC
Organism: Adenophora triphylla var. japonica; assembly: GCA_022495995.1. NCBI lineage: Eukaryota > Viridiplantae > Streptophyta > Magnoliopsida > Asterales > Campanulaceae > Adenophora > Adenophora triphylla. The sequence continues at coordinate 177,929 of JAFEMH010001605.1, read as the reverse complement.
CCATACCTCAAGAACAGGGAGACCTCCTTCATGAACGAAGAAGGTCAACGCAGGGAAGGAGTCAAAGCCAAGAGCATCATGGCCCTAAAATGCCTCGCCTCTCACTTTGTCATCCTTGGGGACATGCTGTACAAGAAACGCTACCAAGGACCACTCCTACGCTGCATCAGCCAGGAAGAAGCAAACAAGCTCATGAACGAAGTCCACAATGGGGCTTGTGGTCCCTACATGAACGCCAGAGCCCTGATGCAAATCATTCTCAGGATGGGCTACTACTGGATCTCCATGGAGGCAGACTGCATCCACTTTGTCCGAAGCTGCGACAAGTGTCAACGGTTCTCCAACCTCAATCATCTACCTCCCCAAGATCTCTACTGCATGACTATACCCTGGCCCTTCGCCACTTGGGGAATTGACGTCATCGGGAAAATTGCTCCATCGGGCAGCAACGGTCACGAGTTCATCTTAGTAGCCATCGACTACTTCACCAAATGGGTCGAAGCCAAGTCTTACAAGGTACTTACCTCCAAGAAGGTCGCGTATTTCCTCAAGGAAAACATCATCTGCCGATACAGCATCCCGAACGAGGTCATATCAGAAAACGGCTCACACTTCAAAGGGGAATGCGACAGACTGCTGGCTGAGTTCAAGATCACACGCCACAAGTCTTCTCCCTACCGGTCACAAACAAATGGCACCGTAGAAGAAGCAAACAAGACTCTCGAACGGATCATCCGAAATATGACCACCCGAGGACGAGATTGGCCCGAGAAGCTGCACCTTGCACTTTGGGGCTACCGAACATCAGTCAGAACAGCCACGGGAGAAACTCCATTCGCCCTAACATACGGGATGGAAGCAGTCCTCCCCATTGAATTGGAAATTCCCTCACTCCGAGTGCTGCTGGAAAATGACGTCAACGAAGTCGAATGGCTCCGAAGCCGACACGACGAATTGGCTCTGCTAGACGAGCGACGACTAAAGGCCATGGAACACGTCCGAGCCTACCAAAGCAGGATGGCTAGAGATTTCGACAAGAAAGTCAAGTCCCGAGACATCAGGAAAGGCGATCTGGTACTCAAAGAAAAGCCTCCCACTCGAACCAACCCGCTGGGAAAATGGGAACCAACATGAATCGGCCCTTTCGTGGTTCAAAAGATCTTCTCCGGAGGTGCCATGAAGCTGACATACCTAGACGGCAATCCCTTCATGAATCCAGTCAACGGAAGAAAACTTCACAGATACTTCGCCTAAAGAAGAACAACTGTGCATCTCTTGGCACTCCATGTAGTGTCGAACTACGCAGACCTGAGCCCTCTAGTCCGGGGGAACGTAGGCAACCTTAATTGGTTCGGTCTAAAAACACACAAAAAAGTCAAAAGTTTGAATGTCAATCAAGACCTCCACCAAGATACACACTTTCCAAGAGCATGCCCCCACCGTCACCTTGACCAAATTAAAACAACGGCGGCAACATCAAAGGACATCAAAAGGTCACTCAGCATCAAACGACTGACCCATGTCTGCTTCCAAGACAGGGGCTTGTCTTCGCCCTCACGCGCTTCAAAAAAAAAAAAAAAGAGCTCGAGCAAGGGCTCACAAAAAAAAATAAAAAAAAAGCTCAAACAGAAGCTACAAAAATGAGGTCAAGAGCCCGACGCCAACAAGAGGCAAGGAAGCTACGGAAAAGACCGTCAAAACGACTTGTCAAGGGATCATCCAACCTCCCATCCAAACACAAAAGCCCAAGCAAAAGGGATTGCCGTCAAGGCCCAGCCGCTGGGCCGCAAATACAACAGAAAGGTCCAAAGCTGGACGCCGCCAAGGTTCACAAAAGAAACAAAAAGCGAATAAGAGATCTTGCGTCTCGACAAAGCTTTAAAAGTAAATCACAAATCACTAACGGTTACAACATTTCTTGATGAGTTCAAGCACGGTCTACTCTCAAGTTCACAACATGCTAAAAGATAGCTTAATACATTTAACAAATAATGTGTTTACAATGTAGGTGTTAGTGCCCTAGGCCTATAGAGATAGACCTTTATGTAATGTCATTGTTCATTTATATATGAGATTGCTTCTTTGATTATTATATGAATTTGCATGTTTAGTTATAATAATCGTGTCCCTAGTACTTATGAAGCACTAGTATGAAGTCTAATGGATAATCATGTGATGATTATATGCATGGAGATGCACATTAGATTCATGGGTACTTGTTAGAGAACAAGGTACTGGACTTGACCCATTATGAGATTTATGTCATGGTCATATGTCATAATTAAATCTCACATAGTCATATCATTGATATCCTTTGACCTGAGATTATCATCGTCTTCCGCTCGATGAATATCATGTTTGATATAGTTTAACGTTGTCTTTAACCGGATGACAATAAGGGCTATCATTGGCATGGTATGATTCTTGTTGGGAAGAATGATAAGTCAAGATGGAAATTGTCCCTCGTAAAGAGAGATGTTTGCTAGGCCACTCGTAAGTAAGATTGATGTAGTGCATGGCCATGCCCGGATGAATTAATGTGATTAATGTCATTCGATTAATCAATTTACTTGATAACGAGAAAGCATTGAACAATATGAGTTGACGTGGACCATGACTCATGTTCAATATAACATCGTGTGACAATGGGATTGTGATATGTTCTATGTAGGAAAATCGAACTTGATAATCATACTATTTGGGTAGGCATGATGGCTTGCTAGAGTCCGCTCATGTCTTATGAGGATCGATATGATCGGACTCATTGCCAACATAGTATGGTCCTATGGGGTCACACGCATCGAACGAATTGTCAAAAATGAAGAAAATGGGTTTTACGGGCTCGGGGACGACTCGTCCCAAGGTGAACCAAGTCGTGCCTTATGAAGGGACGCCGTGTTCGGTGGGAGTGCCACGAGGGACGACTCGTGCTGCAGGGCACGAGTCGTGCCCAAAGGGACGACTCGTCCCGTGAGCTAAGCCAAGTCGTGCCTCTTGCGGGGACGCCGGAATCGAGGGAGGCTGCGAGAGGGGACGACTCGTGCCCTGGGGGACGAGTCATCCCGTTGGGCCTGGACTGATACGTAAATGACCTAATTTTAGGGTTTTCGCAAAAGGGCTTTTATTTGTAACGTATAAATAGTTGCCCCTGGTTGCCCTAGCCGTCATTAGAACGTTTTGGCTTGAGAGAAACACTTAGAGTGGGAGATTTCAATTGAGAATTGAGAATCAAACACCACCAAATCCATTGTTCTTCATTGATTGAAAGGTGTTTCAATCAATTGGATCTAGCAATCCTCCTAGAAGAGTTCTAGGGTTCGTTCCGCGCGTGGATAAACATAGAGGATCTTCGTTCATCAAGATCTTTGGTTCGTGATTCCCGTTCGTTCATCAAGGATTAACAAGATCATTCAATCTGGAGTTGGGTCAAGTTTATCAAAGGCAAAAGCATTCAAGGTTGGTAATTCTATTTCATCTCTCTTAATTATTCATCTAGAACGGATTCTAGGGCTTGGGGTTTTTCGAGTTATTGCTTATTCCCGCGCATGGACCCTCGAAACCCTACAGTGGTATCAGAGCCCCGTTCATGATGCTTAGTTAGATAATCATGATAATTATGTAATATGATTATATGAATTTTCATGATGTGCATGATCTAGAATATGAAATTGTATGAGTTTTACTTGAGAAGTAATAGTATATATAGATATACCATGATTATGAAATTGTAATATATATGATTAATATGATTAATCTAGATTATGGGATGTCAATTTCATTGATATGATTAATGTGATTAATCTAGGATATTTGTGATGTATTACTTGGTATATTGGCTGGACACCAAAACCTTCCCCACAGGCACTTCGATGGAAGTGTGGGATAATCTTGGAGCACGTGGCCGCGTACTAGTAATTACTGATCAAATGTAATATGTGTTGCATCATTCCATGTTCATAATTATGTTCATATAGTTTTCATGAATCAACCTTGGGATGTAATTGATAAGCATAAAAAAAAATTGAACCTTCTTTGTAATTTGAGTTTGTTTTATGCCACCCATGTTTAAACACTTGTGAGTACACGGGTAGTTTTATGTGGGCTCGCCATAGCGAGGTGCATTAATTCTATCTTTGTATGATCAAGATGAGCAAATAGTGGTTGCTATACGTTTAACATGGTTGAACTCAATTAGGCTATCAAAACGGTTTTGGGCCTAAGGCATAAGATGAGATTGAAACATGTGACATAAGATGTCTATAATCTCATAATGATCTAAGAGTCATATATAGATATGATTGATAAATGTTATCTACCTTTTTAGTTTAATTTTGAGCAGTCGTGCCATAGCCGACTTGAAATTAAATTAAAGTTGGGTCTTAGCCTATTAAATTATATTATACATATTTGTATAAGAAGGTTATATAATTTAGTGGGAGTATTTGTGAAATACGTTAATTAATCTCTTAAATGAATTGGTACTTATATGTGTTCATATCTTGTTGCATATCTTTGTAGATCAATGCTGTAAACAATAATCAAAACATGTCATCGCGATCGAGTCCTTGAGAAGGACAAGTTAGAGGAGAATGGCAATAACTATGTGGATTGGATCCGCGAGTTTGAGAATTGTTCTCAAACAAGAAAGGAAGTTGTACATTCTCGATGGACCCGTTCCACCCGAGCCGGTTTGCTAATGCAACTAAAGCGGAAAGGGACCAACATAAGAAGCATATGGATGATTCTATTGATGTTGGTTGCACGATGCTTGCTACCATGTGTAAGGCTCTTGAGAAGGACCTTGTACACATGGAAGCCTATGATTTGGGAAATCATTTGAAGGAAATGTTCCGATTGCAAGCACGTACGGAAAGGTTTGACACTATGAAGGCTCTTCATTCATGCAAGATGATTGAAGGACAACCTGTCGGGCCTCATGTGTTGAAGATGAAGGGTCACCTCGAACACCTTGAGAGGCTTGGGTATCCTATCCGATTAGAGGCGCTACGGATATGATATTGCATTCACTCCCCGAGAGTTATAATCGGTTTGTTACGAATTATAACATGAATGGGATGAATAAATCTCTGTCGAATTGCATGGGATGCTAAAGAATGCGGAGAACAATATTACCAAGAAAACCAATCAAGTGTTGATGGTGAATAAAGGAAAGGGGTTCAAAAACAAGGGTAAAGCAAAAGTTGCTAAACCGGAGGCAAAGGTTGCCGTTCTTGAGAAGCCTAAACCCAAATCCCAAAAGGATGCGGTGTGATACCATTGCAAGGAAGCTGGGCATTGGAGGCGTAGCGCAAGCTTTATCGGGAAGGAGCGAAGAAGAAGGGCAATGAGATTGCCATGACTTCGTGTATCTATGTGATAGATATTTTACTTTCTACCTCTAGTTCTTGGGTATTAGATACCGGATGTGGATCTCACATTTGCCTAAATGTGCGGGGACTAAAGAATAGAAGGTTGCTCAAAGAGGGTGAATTAGATCTACGGGTTGGAAATGGAGCAAGAGTTCTGCATTGGCCGTAGGGACTTACGAAGTCACTTTACCTAGCGGATTAATTTTAGTTTTAAATAAGCATTATTATGTTCGGATTTGAGCGAAACATTATTTCTATTTCATGTTTAGACAATGAGGGTTACAATTTTCTTATTGCGAATAAGAAATTTTCAATTTATTTGAATGACATGCTTTATTGTGTTGCTCATTCTTTTAATGGCCTTTATGTCTTGGATGTTGAGAATAATGTTGATAATGTCTATCATGTTAGTAAGAAATCCAAACCAAATAATGTGAATGACACATATAAATGGCATTGCCGTCTTGGGCACATAAACGAAACGCATCTCTAAACTCCATAAAGATGGATATTTAGACTCATGTGATTATGAATCATATGATGTTTGCGAGTCTTGTTTATTGGGCAAGATGACTAAAGCACCTTTTACTAAGAGTAGTGAAAGGGCTAGTGATTTGTTGGCTCTTGTACATGCGATGTATGTGGACCAATGAATAGCATTGCTAGGGGAGGATTTCGGTACTTCATAACATTCAACGATGACTTATCAAGATATGGCTACGTCTATCGATGAAGTACAAAAGTGAAGCTTTTGAGATATTTAGAATATTTCAAAGTGAAGTACAAAATCAACTTGGCAAAACTATTAAAACACTTCGATCCGATCGAGGTGGTGAATATTTGAGCCAAGAATTTGACGATCATACGAAAAGTTGTGGAATTGTTGAACTTACTCCACAGGAACACCACAATGGAATGGTGTATCCGAGAGGAGAAATCGAACTCTATTAGATATGGTTCGATCGATGATGAGTCAAGTGAACCTTCCTATTTCCTTTTGGGGACATGCACCGGAAACATTTGCTTTCACACTTAACAAGGTCCCTACTAAATCGGCTCCTAAAACCCCACATGAGATGTGGTATGGAAGAAAGCCTAGCTTATCTTTCATGAAGATTTGGGGTTGTGAGGTTTATGTAAAGAAATTGGTTTCGAACATAAACTTGCACCTAGATACGATAAATGTATTTTCGTCGGTTATCCCAAGGAAACGAAAGGATATCTATTTTACAACCAATCCGAGAACAAAGTGTTTGTTGCTCGAAATGGTGTCTTTCTAGAGAAAGAGTTTCTCTCTAAAGAAACTAGTGGGAGTAAAATTGATCTTGAAGAAATTCAAGAACCCGAAAATGACAAGGAACCAATAGTAGAGACGGAACCAAGTTCACAAGCCGTTTGTGGAACCGGTTCAAGATACACAAGTTCTTCGCAGATCGGATAGGATACGATCCGAACACGAGAGATATGGATTTCTCATGACGGAAAGTAATGAAGTAGAAATCATTGAGAATGATGAACCTACTTCCTATCAAGAGGCGATGTCCACTCTGATTCGGACAAGTGGCTAGGAGCCATGGAATCCGAAATCAAATCCATGTACGATAATCAAGTTTGGAACTTGATTGATCCACCCGAAGGTGTAAAAACCATAGGGTGCAAGTGGGTTTTCAAAAAGAAAACCGACATGGATGGGAAGGTACATACTTATAAGGCTAGGCTAGTTGCTAAGGGGTATAGGCGAGATTCATGGCGTTGACTATGATGAAACTTTTTCGCCCGTAGCGATGCTTAAGTCTATTAGAATCCTAATTGCCATAGCCGCATATTACGACTATGAGATATGGCAAATGGACGTCAAAACGGCGTTTCTTAACGGAAACCTACTTGAGGATGTATATATGATACAACTCGAAGGGTTTGTCGATCCAAAGGATTCTAACAAAGTGTGTAAGTTGCGAGAGATCCATTTATGGATTGAAGCAAGCTTCCCGGAGCTGGAATCTACGTTTTGATGAATCGATCAAAGAGTTTGGCTTCATCAAAAACGAAGATGAACCTTGTGTATACAAGAAGATAAGTGGGAGCATAGTGCTATTTACGGTGTTATATGTCGATGACATCTTACTCATTGGAAACAATGTTCCCGCACTTGAGGCTTGTAAAGTCTGGTTAGGAAAATGTTTCTCAATGAAAGATATGGGTGAGGCGGCTTATATCCTTGGTATCAAGATCTATAGAGATAGATCAAGAAGGATGATTGGTTTGAGTCGAGTACATATATTGACAAGGTCCTTAGAAGATTCAAGATGGAAAATTCTAAGAGAGGATACTTGCCAATGGGACATGGCATTACTCTTAGCAAGACTCATTGTCCTAAGACAAATGATGAGCGAAAGAGGATGAGTGATATACCATATGCTTCGGCAATTGGGTCTATCATGTATGCCATGTTATGTACTAGACCCGATGTCTCGTACGCTCTAAGCGCAACGAGTAGATACCGATCGATCTGGTGAGAACCATTGGATAGGCTGTCAAGAATATCCTTAAGTACTTAAGAAGGACTAAGGATGTATTCTTGGTATTTGGAGGAATGGAAGATGATCCGGTTGTAAAGGGTTACACAGATGCAAGCTTCCAAACCGACAAAGATGACTATAGATCGCGATCTGGTTTTGTGTTTATGCTAAATGGAGGTCTTGTTTGTTGGAAGAGTTCCAAGCGAGCAACATTCTTGCGATTCTACAACGAAGCCGAGTACATAGCGGCATCGAGATGCGGCTAAGGAGGCGGTTTGGATCAAGAAGTTCGTTAGTGACTTAGAAGTCGTTCCGAGTATCACTAACCCGATAGAGCTGTTACGTGACAACAATGGTGCTATTGCCCAAGCAAAAGAACCAAGGTCACATCAGCGATCCAAACACATTTTGAGACGCTTCCACCTCATTCGAGAAATACGTGAAAGGGAGGACGTCAAGATATGCAAGGTACCAACGGATGACAACATTTCGGACCCTCTCACCAAGCCTTTACCACAAGCTAAACATGATGGTCATGTTAGGTCCATGGGTATAAGATACATGAATGATTGGGCCTAGTGCAAGTGGGAGACTGTAGGTGTTAGTGCCTTAGGCCTATAGAGATAGACCTTTATGTAATGTCATTGTTCATTTATATATGAGATTGCTTCTTTGATTATTATATGAATTTGCATGTTTAGTTATAATAATCGTGTCCCTAGTACTTATGAAGCACTAGTATGAAGTCTAATGGATAATCATGTGATGATTATATGCATGGAGATGCACATTAGATTCATGGGTACTTGTTAGAGAACAAGGTACTGGACTTGACCCATTATGAGATTTATGTCATGGTCATATGTCATAATTAAATCTCACATAGTCATATCATTGATATCCTTTGACCTGAGATTATCATCGTCTTCCGCTCGATGAATATCATGTTTGATATAGTTTAACGTTGTCTTTAACCGGATGACAATAAGGGCTATCATTGGCATGGTATGATTCTTGTTGGGAAGAATGATAAGTCAAGATGGAAATTGTCCCTCGTAAAGAGAGATGTTTGCTAGGCCACTCGTAAGTAAGATTGATGTAGTGCATGGCCATGCCCGAATGAATTAATGTGATTAATGTCATTCGATTAATCAATTTACTTGATAACGAGAAAGCATTGAACAATATGAGTTGACGTGGACCATGACTCATGTTCAATATAACATCGTGTGACAATGGGATTGTGATATGTTCTATGTAGGAAAATCGAACTTGATAATCATACTATTTGGGTAGGCATGATGGCTTGCTAGAGTCCGCTCATGTCTTATGAGGATCGATATGATCGGACTCATTGCCAACATAGTATGGTCCTATGGGGTCACACGCATCGAACGAATTGTCAAAAATGAAGAAAATGGGTTTTCGGGCTCGGGGACGACTCGTCCCAAGGCCGAACCAAGTCGTGCCTTATGAAGGGACGCCGGGTTCGGTGGGAGTGCCCCGAGGGACGACTCGTGCTCGGGGCACGAGTCGTGCCCAAAGGGACGACTCGTCCCGTGAGCTAAGCCAAGTCGTGCCTCTTGCGGGGACGCCTTGAGAATCGAGGGAGGCTGCAGAGGGGACGACTCGTGCCCTGGGGACGAGTCGTCCCGTCGGGCTGGATCGATACGTAAATGGCCTAATTTTAGGGTTTTCGCAAAGGGCTTTTATTTGTAACGTATAAATAGTTGCCCCTGGTTGCCCTAGCCGTCATTAGAACGTTTTGGCTTGAGAGAAACACTTAGAGTGGGAGATTTCAATTGAGAATTGAGAATCAAACACCACCAAATCCATTGTTCTTCATTGATTGAAAGGTGTTTCAATCAATTGGATCTAGCAATCCTCCTAGAAGAGTTCTAGGGTTCGTTCCGCGCGTGGATAAACATAGAGGATCTTCGTTCATCAAGATCTTTGGTTCGTGATTCCCGTTCGTTCATCAAGGATTAACAAGATCATTCAATCTGGAGTTGGGTCAAGTTTATCAAAGGCAAAAGCATTCAAGGTTGGTAATTCTATTTCATCTCTCTTAATTATTCATCTAGAACGGATTCTAGGGCTTGGGGTTTTTCGAGTTATTGCTTATTCCGCTGCGCATGGACCCTCGAAACCCTACATACAATGTAATGAATGGATACCTAGGAGGTCATTCCGCACCATCTGCGCTTGTCCCCTTGCCATTCTTCCCTTTCTTCCCTCATCCCCGGCGAGTCTTCTTCCGCTCCACGCGAGCCAGCTCTACGTCTCTCAGTCCGAGATTAGGGGTCCTCCCCGTAGAGTCAAACAATCCAGCAGCCCTCAGGGCTTCATTCGCCCATGCTTCGGCTCGAATCTCCTCCCTGCGAGTCTGCAAAAGAGGACCTCTCTCCGTCACTCGGTCAACTCTGGTCTCGTAGTCAAACAAAGCGTCTCCCGTGACATCCTGAGGGTCAGACCAGGCTTCGGCACTCCTAAGGCAATAGCTACTACGGCAACCGGGTCCCAGAATCGCTCCACGCATGTTCCCCAAAGCCACTTGGGACTGCCCAACACGCTGCTCGTACCAGGCTAGGTACTGGGTTGTCAATACGACACTCTCCCGACGTCTAAGGAGCACTACAGGAGGGAAATCGGAATACTTCCATACCCTCAGAAAATACAGAAGAGCACCTGGTGCGGCCATACAAAGTGGAGCTACCTCCGCAGTCGCAAGGTCATCCCAGCCCAACAAAGGCTCCTGCTTCATCCCGAACTGCCGGGAAACAAGCGACGGAATATAGAAGGAGGATAAAGATAAACCTGGAACTTTGACAACATAGGACCCTTCCTGAAAGGCCCTCCTAGTCTCAATCCCCCAGTGCGGAACCCACCAACGGATCTGATGCGTACCAAGCCGTGCCATCCATCTCTCCCAAAGTGATCGATCCATATCCAACACAAGAGGTCGCTGAGCAAATGACCACGGGCTAAACGACATCGGAGCCTCGGGCATGGCCTGAAGTCTCTCTCGCAGCCACAAGGTGAGCAAAGCGGGGCTTCCCTCTCTCATGAACCGATCCCAAGTCGCCAGACGGTCGATACCATGAAGAGTCTCCCCTAGCACCAACGGGACAATATCCTCTCCAGCTCTGCAGTGCCCAACCACATCTAGCAAAGCACCATCACAAACCCCAAGGGAGCTGACCATGAAAAGCGTTGCTATCACGCACAAGGCAAATGCATCCCACGAGACATCACTCTCATCATCAATCATGAACCGCTCCGGCAGCGCAGAAATGTCAATATGACCCGAATCAAGGATCATGCCCTGCACTTCTCCCAACGAAGTCCGAAGAAAGCCCGCAAGTTTCACGCTCACAGCAGCACCATGAATCAAAGGAAGCGAGATGGCCTCCACCTCCGGTCCTCCAATCAAAGCCCGAAAATCCTTAAAGGTGGGCACTACCTCATTGTAGAAGAAGCAATACATATACCTCCTAACATCCCAGAACATCGCGGCAGCCCGCAACAACTCCCAATCAGGAACCAACTCCTTAAGGGACCAAACCGAGCAAAGTCGAAACCTTACCTCGAAAGCCCGCCTCTGATGCCTCATACGGCGTCGCATCCACATTTTCAGCCGCTCAAGGAAGTGTGCTTGCCGCTCCTGCGAAAGCCTTGGCAAAATTCGTGGAACGTACGAAGAATCCATGGCAAAAATGGAGGTTCCTAGAGAAAATGGGGAAGAAAGCTCGAAAATGGCTGCAAATGGGGAGTGGGGAAGTCCAGACATCCGGAAAGCATTTATCCCTTCCCAAAAGCAAAGGTGATCCGTACGGACCTCTTTGCACCCCATGTTGGTCCGTACGGACCTTGTTGCAACCAGGTCCCACTTTTCCAGCAAACAGCACAACAACCACTGTTCCCAGCAGGACCTTGCTCCAAACTGCCCAAACTCTGGCCAAAGCCATTTCCGGCATGCATACACTACCCACAAACGCACTCCCAGCTCACGTGGCATGCACAAATAATAAACTAGCAACAATTCCTAGGAAAATTCCCGGGAATCACAAAGACGACATTACATCTTAGAATAAAATGCTTTGCGATACAAATGCAAATGTTTTATTACAGGTACTATGTCTGTTGCTAAACAAAAAAAAAAGAAGATATGGAAAGAGGGAAAGCAAATGAACCCTAATCTGACTCTTCAGCATCATCATCATCACCAACATCCTCAAGAGAGAAGTCGGGCACCCCGGCAAACCCGCCAGCCACATCCTCAAGAGAGAAGTCGGGCACCCCGGCAAACCCGCCAGCCACATCCTGGTGCCTCCTGCGATGGCTAGAACTGGTGAAAGACCGGCGGCCTTTGGACTCCCGAAGACGTCCCAACATCCATGCTATGCCGCCCCCGTGAAGGTCCCTCCTACTGTGGCTCTGGCTCGGCTCTCGATGGGGGAACGTCCACAGAATGCCTCGAAGGCATCGACTCGTACGCCGGCACATGCCGCGAAGACCGGCAAGACATCTTCCCCGCCATCTTCTTCACGAAGGACCTCATCGCCACATAACGGCGGGTCAGCGTATCATAGGCTCTCCCAAAGACTTGCACAAACAAACAACAAAAGAAAAGCTCAGCCAACGAAATACAAGCGTACAAAAGAGAAAAATACAGAAAAGATGCCAAGACGGAAAAGAGTAAGCACACTCACCAGCATATCAGGATCAACCCTGTAAGCAGCAGGAGCCTGCTCGGGGACTGGTACCGACACCCTCCGCCTCGAGGAATCCCCGCGAACATATGTAAAATCCGACCCAGGCACCGGAACCTCTGAGCCAAGGGAAGCATACCCGGGCCATGCTGCCAAAATACCCTCTCTCTCCCAAGTACATGACGTCGCAGGTCAGGCCCCATAGCATCTTCCTCTGTGCTGTCACCACGGGAGCACCCTCAAACTCATCAGCCTCATACCGAGCCCAGGGGTACAAAGCAAACGCCTCCGGGCTATCTCTCCCCAGATATTCCTGCACCTCCCCATAGGTAATGGTGAGCTTCCCCCTACTGGTCCTCCTCCTCCTCGCCGGATGGGCCCAACCCAACATAGCAGGATAGGCCGCTATGGCCCCATCATCTCGATCCCACGGGAAGCACCGAAAGATCTCGTAGAACCACACCTGCGACAAAAGCAGAAAACGCTCAGTGCAAGAGAAAACAGAGAAATGATAAGTTGCTAAATCAAAAACAGCAATAAACTCATACCTCCAAAGCAAAATCAAAGCAGGCCAAAGAACTGGCCACGCCCCGGCTAAATCGGTCCAAGGAGAAGTAAAGCTCGGCCAGGCCCGCCTCGCCCCAAGCTATATCGCAGACTCTCTCCAAATCAATCAAGCTCTCAAGCAGAGCAAAAGGAGCCGTAGTCGCGTGGTTCGAGAACAGAGTCTCGGAAAAGGCAAACCACAGAAAGGAGCGTGCCAACTGATCCGCCGTCACCAGGCCGGTACCACGGCAATAGGCCCCAATACTGGCCGTAATCCTCATCTCCACATCGCTGTACAGCATGCCTAGGCCCCTGCGAGGAAGAGGCGCAAAGCCCAACAACTCTGCCAGCACGTCCTCGGCTATCCTATCCCTCCACCGCACTGGCCCTCCTTTGAAGGAAAGCCCGGTGATAGCAGCAAAATCGGTGTGCGTCACCGTCACCTCGCCCCAGCTCAGATGGAAGGTGTGGGTGGTATCCCACCAATACTCAGACAAACCCAGGAAGATACTCTTGTTCTTCCTCGTATCAGAAATCCCGGCCAAGTTTTCCACAAACATGCCCAAGCCGGAAGCATACACCAACCTCTTAGGGCTCGGCCTTCCCCCCATAGAGATGTCCGGCAACTGCTACCACAGCTCCACTACAGCCTCGAGCGATCCCTGAGTCTTCATCTTTTTGGCTTTCCCAGCCAAAAGCCCCTCATCTTGCAGGTAAACACAGCAAAGGTACGTCAGTCACAATACTTAATACCAAAGCATATATATATAAAAAAAAAGTCCGTCACAAAACACGGCACACATTACACATAATTTTCACATGCAACCCGTCACAAAACATGGCAAGCATTGCACATAATTTTCCCCATGCAGTCCATTACGAAAAACACGGCACACACTGTACAAATTTTCTCAACAGAGGGATTAAGCCCTACACGACACATTCTCAAAAAGACCCGTCACAAAACACGGCACACATTGCACATAAACTCCCCACAGAGTCCGTCACCAAAAACACGGCACACACTGCATTATACATTTTTCAAAAGAAAAGTCCGTCCCTACACGGCACATACTTTCAGACAAAACCCATCACGAAACACGGTACATGTCACATTTTTCACAAAATTTGTCCCTACATGGCAATTTTTCTCACAATGTACATACATAAATAGCATAAGGTACAAAACACCAAAGCATGCATTTCAAAGAGAGGCACTTTATTTTTTACAAAATAAGAGCTAATCTACACATTTTTGCACAAAAATCACATACCCACAATTTTTACATGCTCAATTTCAACAATTCATCACGAATTTCACAAAAAGCATGGCAAATAACAAAAGCTCAAAAATATGCGAAAAACTACAACCTAGTTCTAGCATTCAACAATTCAAGCAAGGAATCAAGACTAAATTGATTTCTTACCTCCCCGGTGTTCCTAACCCGCCGATTATGCACCTCCGGATTCGGATACAACACATCCGGGTTCTTCGAAGAAGGCACGAAGGAGATGCAATTTCTTTGAAGCTCCATCCTTTGTTCGATCACCTCTTGGCTCCGTTGACGACGCCCCCTCCTTGATCCTTACGCCATCGCAAGCAATTCAAGCTAAGAAAATGGAAGAAATTTGGACAACAATGGAGTTTTTTATCCTTCTCTCTCTCTCTCTGGTGCACGAACTGGAAGAAGGAAATGAAGGCGTGCCTCGGTTTTAAAGCCAGTCAAAATCTGGGAACTGTAAAATTCAACACTGGTCCGTACGGACCTCTTTAGATCCCAGGTTGGTCCGTACGGACCTTCTTGCAACCCGTGGCCAAATTACTTCTTTGCTCTTATAATCTTTGTCCCTGGCTGTCCAAAGGCCTATTTCAGCAGATTCAATGCAGTTTGGTCCTTAACCCATCAAAACAAGCACCGGCCGTCAGTGTAAGTCCGGATTTCGCCCACTAAACGGCAACGCAACCACCGACCGTCATCGTAAGCCCGGACCTTGCCCACTAAATGGTGAAACAAGCGCCAGCACCTCCAAGGCACAAAACGCCTCCAAAATGCTCAACGGCAACTCAAGCACCGGCCATCAAAGTAAGCCCGAGCTCCTTCCCCAGAAAGTCAAAAAGGGAATTCTTGCAAACCCGGACAAGACCGCATATCCCCAGCACCGGCCATCATCGTAAACCCGAATTTCGTCCACTAAACGGCAACTCAAGCACCGGCCATCAAAGTAAGCCCGAAGTTACCTTCTCAGCAAGAAAAGCCCCTACAAGGCCACAATGATCCCCAACAGATGAACACTGACAGTCATCGTAAGTTCAACCTTCTCCCCAGCGGACAAAGCACGAGGCATCTACACCTCTCGCAATCAAAGCAAAAGGCATCCACGCCTCCACAACCGCAGCCAGAAGACGAATTAAGTCCTCACGCATGACACAACCGCAACCAGAAGACGAATCAAGTCCTCACGCATGACACACCCGCACTCAGAAGACGAATCAAGTCCCCAAGCATGACGCAACCACGATCAGAAGACTGTAAGTGCTCCAATTTGAGCTTGTTAGTATTTTCGTTAGAAAATTAACGAAAGTTATAACATTTCTAACAATTCCTAAAAATCCTAACATTTCTAACAAAGTGAGGGAAAAATGGGCATTGTTATTTAAGGTTAAACCTCAAAAAGAATCTTAAAAAGCAAAACAAAGGAAGAAAACCAAAAATAGAAATGGCTGGAAACATAAACTGGCTGTTAATTTGAATTTTCAAAAGAAATATTCCTCTTGTCCAAAGCACGAGGCATTTAATGAACAGTGCACGCTGAGGGACCCTATCCGCGCGGACATCTCTGTCATTTCCAGAGGGCTATAAATTGAGCCCTCCAGTCACAAAAATAAGAGCCACAACACAATTTGCACTGAACCTCTGGCGAAATATAGAGAGAAAACAGTGAGAATTCACTTGAATTGTCACCATTTTCTCTTGAATCTTTCCCAACTCACACTCACTCTCAAATTCAAACCCTAAACACATTCAAGCCTTGAACCCATTCAAACACAAACTCAAAGAAGATAGGTATAACCTCCCTCTTCTTACCCTAAATCTTTCATCCATGCATGCATCTTCAAACTACAAAATGTAGTTCATTCTTCTTCTTGTCTATAGATCCAAGAAGATCACCATGGAAGTCCATCTCCATGGATGATCTTCTACAAGGATCAAAATTTTCTTTAATGTGTTCTTGTTTTCTTGCAAATGCATTTTCAAAACCCTAAAAACCATTTTCAAGCATCAAATCTCATTTTCAAAGGATAAAATTCCCCTTTCCAAGCAAATGAAGTGCTTAGTCCTAATGTACCCCAAGGATGGTTTGGTATAGTTGATTCACCACTAAAATGTCAAGTGATTACTAACCAAAACCTAGGGAAATGGGGACAAGCATGGATGCAAAACCCCCTTTAAAATCATATTTTCTTTCTTGAGAAGTTGCTGTCCAGTAGCAATTTCCTCAGACCTCAGTCCATGGTCTAATTTTTTGGACACAGATAAATGTGGAATTTGGTGTTGACTACAAAACACTTTTTGTAGCCAAAATCCAGATATTTCCATACATATTTTTACTTTAATTTTTGGGTGAGTAAAACTCCTCTTTTCAAATTTTCTTTCAGAGGCTAGTTCATCAGCTTCTGGGAATCCAGATCTCATATCTGAGGTTTCCAGAAGGTTTTGACCCCTCAAATCTTCTCCAAAATGGAAAATTCTTTCGCACAAATATTATTTAAGGTGTCTGGAACAACTTTCATTCTCTGAGTTTATCCAGATTATGAAGTTTTAAGACCCTTGAATCCATTTCAAAATCAAAGGTCCACTGCCTTTTTCATTCTGGCAGAAGTGGCTCTCAACTTCAAAAGGTCTTTTGAGTACCAAATCTCAATCCAAAAATCTTCCAAAAAATCATGGGATCAGTTTAAAGTCTTAAAAAGATATCCCAATTTTTACTTTTCTGAGTTTCAAATTATTTTGGCCAAAACACACACACACACACACACACAAATGATTTTCAGCTTGGAAGACTCGTTTTACGAGGCATTTCGGGTGCACACTAACGTCCTTCCCGGCGTGTAACATGACCTCCGAACCCAAATTTCTGATCTCGGGCTTTTTTCAAAGTTTTGGCCCTTAAAACAAAAATGGCGTGGCGACTCCGTTCTTTTTCCCGGGTTTTATTTGGTTTTTTTCAAAGAAACGCGAAAAATCGAATTTTTTCCCGCGAAATGGCGACACATCATCACAGTGGCGACTCCGCTGGGGACGTAAGCTTTTTTTTTTTAAAAAAAATGGTATTTGGTATATTGGTGGAAACCATTAAACTTCCCGTTACCGCCTCCTAACACGAGTCGGGGATAAATTGTGGTCTAACAATCCCACGTACCGGTATCACCGTTTTCAAAAAAAAAAAGGCTTTTGAGGGTCAAGCTTCCGTCCCGGCTTTGAAAATCATTTTTGTGTGTGTGTTGATTTTTGCACAGTTTTCGTGTTGTTTTGGCCGCCTCGGAGAAAGTCAAAATTTTGACTGTCGGAATAATGTCCCTAACTGTCGGAATTTTCGTGCTTACGTGCTTATGTGTTCATTAAATTTCAAAAAAAAAGGATTTTCAAAAAAAAAGAAAATTTTCAAAAAAAAAAAAAATCATCATGCATCATATTTTTAAGACACATGAAAAATTCTTATTTTACTCAGAAAAAGAATATAGACTGCTTGCACACTACGCGCACGTGACCGTACACTGCACACTACGTCCCTAACCCGGGGAAATCCTTGTCGCGGTCCGTTTGGTCTTATTACGCCTCTCGGATGAGCACAGGACTACCCAAACATCCCATGGAGCCTCGTGTCGACCATGCACTTGTCAGTGACACACTTTGTCCGAGACCCGGTTGGTTTTTAGTCTGGTCTGTGTCATGCCCTGTCTGTGTATAGACCTTTCCTTTCAAGCCTTTGTCGGCATACCGACTCAATATCTTTCGGGGACCCTAATCAGTCGAAGTTCCGCCGGTTTTCCGCCGCAGACTTTGACCAAGATATTGACCGGCGCCTTGACTTCGGCTCGATCGGCACAAATTATACACCGACTCCCAAAGCATTGACACCGAGTCATCAAGGATTAATAATTATTCCATGCCTAATTACGGCTTAACCGACGACAAGTCAAGATCAATTGTGGACGCTTATCGCCCAAACCATGCCGACTTTTCGTCGAGCCCTCGGACATGATCTTGACTTTCGACGTCGCCTTTGTCCGTAATTTACATCGAATGCTCGTTAAGACTTGATTACCCGCCAGACTTTTAGGATCGTTTTCTTTCGGTCGGTGGGACCCGCTTGCCCTATAGGACCCTCGCCCGGGCCGTCCCACCCCGGGAGGTCGAAATACAGTGGAATACGAGGGGCTTATAGATGTAGTGACGGGGCCCACCGATCCAGGATCCGCAGTAGTTTGCGAAAAAGAAGAGCAATCTTTTCCAACCGATTAGGTTAATAAAACATGTTTTAAGTAAACGTGAACAAATAATCGCATGTTGCATGAGCCTAAAGCCCAAACACCTACCCTCCTTCCACTCCTGACATCCGAACCTTCGTGTCCTTTCCCCGCAGCCTCCGCACAAAGCTTGGTTTCGGGCACCGGGTCATCGTTTGATTAGTTGGGAAGAGTCAAGCGCGTTATCGGCTTCGCCGTTTGTTCCGACTCCGGGTTTCAGTAATGTCCGCATCGGCCGGTAATGATGGGGATAACGTCACTCCGCCTCCCGGACCCCTCAGACAGAGCAACAGTGGAATCGGTTAGCGTAACGTATGAGGTTACGACAGGAAGCACGCCTAAACAGCCTTATGGAGGCTATTAAGAGTCACGGTCTGGCCGCCGCCTCAATCCGAGATGGCACCTTCACCGTGGAAGAAGACGAGGATGCCAACCCCACTCTCGCCGCCCGACTACACCAGGATGCCGCCACCCACCTCCTATGGTGCCACTACCGAACCCATGCTCCTCGATTTTCGGGTCACCAGCCTCCCCAACCACGCACCACCGGATCCATGCACCCGACGGCACAAATCGGTGGGGCAAAATCGGTACGGAATGTCTTCTCATGGTTGGGGCTATCTCGGAATGCCACAGCTAATCGGGATCCCGCCTCGCTTCGGAACCGATCAATCCGGACCTTCACAAGAAGCCACAGTTCGGAATGCCGCCACAACTTGGTTCTCGGGGCCACGATCAGGAGCCCCTCCTCGTAATGTACTAGTTCACTGCTCCTCACACAAATCCATTCCTCACTCGACTTCTATGGGTTACCAAGCCTCCATCCCGGTGTCATCCGAATCACCAGGACCGCAGTGCCCGGTTACACACCTTCACCACAGCACCATGCAATTCAACAATCCGGACAAGCAGCTCGCACTCAAGCCTACTTACGGGCCCCACTGGAAATCCAAGTTATCCGGCTACATCGGGGCTGCCTCCACCTACTTTGCCGCTTGAAAATCAACAAAGAAGCCGCAAGGTTCTATCCTTTTGCTCGAGGCTCCTACTCATGCTCCCAGGGTAACTCGGCCCAGTGACGTTTTCACCTACGTCCCCGGATCGGCCGTTCCTCCACCCGCCCGCCTCCGGTGGTAGCTCCTCTCTCTAGCTCAGCCACTAGCTTGAATGCCATGGTTCCGCCACAAGACCCTCATCCGGCCCGGTTCATGGAGCAGCACAAGGAAATGAAAGCGCAGATCGCCGAACCGACCGCCAAGAAGTCCGCCTTCCGGCCTACTGCACCCGGACTCCATTGTTCCTCCGCCCCACAAATTCGTGATGCCTAATCTGGATCTCTTTGATGGGACTCGCATGCCCGAAAACCCATTTGGACACATATACCTTGGCGATGAAAGCCAAAGGATGTACCAATCAGCCAGCTTGGCCGACTATTTGATCTATCCTTGAAGTCCAGTGCCTTAAAGTGGTTCTTCCGTTTGAAACCTGAAGCCAGGGCTACATGGGACCAGATTACCAATGCCTTCACAGAGAAATATAAGGCCAACTTGGAATGGGAAAAAAATAGGGTTGACCTACAAACAACAGTGCATCGTCCTGATGAGAATGTTGGGGACTTTTACAAGCGGTGGAATCTGAAACTCAGTGAAATGGCCATCCCTCCTTCCGAAGAGGAACAACTGGACATCTTCCAGTCATGCTTGAAACCACATCCGAGAGCCTCTCTCGCCACTTCCCATACTCGGACTTACGGGCCATGGTTAACTCTGCAGCCTAAGTTTGAAAAGGCCTACAATCAAGAACTGGCCGCCGCACCTGCCTACAGATATCGGGCTCCTCCTGCAAACACTGCCCCTGCTCCTGCTAAAGGCAAAGAGATGATTCACTATGCGGGACAGGAATGTAACAACACGACTCCTTTTGCTCCCAGAAAACCAGCCGAGCCCAGATGATGAGTGAGTTTTACACTCATCCATTGACTACTTTTTGAACTTACTATTTGCTTAATCCTTGAGTTTTGTGGGTTTAATGGATGTTTTTAGTGTTTTTAGTTTCAGTGGTGCAAAGTTGGAAATTGGGAACAATTGTGAATAAATCAAGTGAAGTGCAATTATGGGTTGAATTGAATTATAAGTGGGACAACAACAAGGCATTTGGCCCAACCAAATGAAGAAGAGGAAGAAGGAATGCAGCAAGGATGGGCTAAAGGAGGATTCAGTGGGCTAAGTATGCAATTGTGGGCCAAGCTGGTGCAAGGGAAGAAAGAAAATGGGCCTATCAGTCCGTCATTGTGGGCGGTCGCTCAGGTGCTTGTGGGCGGCCGCTCAGGAGGAAAAATGTGAAGCTTTGAACCTTCTGTTGGTGTGGGCGACCGTGCAGGGACTTGTGGGCGGCCGCTTACGAGTATGAGTTGTGAAGACCAATTGCTTCTGGAGAACTGGGCGACCGCCCAGGGGTGAAGTGGGCGACCGCCCACGAGGCGTTTTGCAGAAGCCCAGGCGGATTGGCATTAATGGGAAATGATGATTGCTATTTAATGGTGGCTGTTTATGATTGTTAATGAAGGATTAATTGCAGCAGGGGGTTTTGGAAGAACATGGGTTATTTAGTTTTTATTATTGTTTTTTTTCAGTTTTTTTTAGAGAACTATAAGTAGAGAGTAATTATATTTTCTTTAGGACTTCATGCAGAATTTTCTAAAACAATCCTTGGTGTTCTTCTTTTTCATGGATAGCTAACCTTCTTTGATCTTGGAATTGGAGGTAACAATTATGTTTTAAGTTTTATTTTTCATCTTTATCATTGTATTACTTGGGATTGTCAAGTTGCTTTTACTTGAATTTTAGAATACTTATCTTGATCACATAACTGTTCTTGAATTACTTGGGAATTTCAATTGTGAATCGCCAAATTCATAATTGAAATTAGACTTGACTTGATAGTAACAATTCATTGAATCTCCGCCAAAGGATTCATAAGAATTGTGGTTTTTCTTGTATTGTTCTTAAGTTCTAATTGGGTTCCGAATTAATCTATGAACGGGCCAAGGGAATAGATTAATTGAGAACACTTGATTGCAAATCACCCGCCAAAGTGTCCCAATCATATTTTTGTAAGAACAAAACCCCAAGTATACTTTGATTGATGAATTGTGAAACTTGAGCATAATTTGTGAAACCAATTCCGGGAATTGTCTCCTTATTATAAAACTCGTTTATAATCATTTTTTTTTACGTAATTTTTGCAACCATCTTAGTCTTAAACAAATCAACAAATCATTCACTTTACCAACTTTTTGTTATAGCAATAATTCTTACACTTTAAATTCGTGTCTCTGTGGTTCGATCCGACTTACCCTATTTACAAATCACTTGTAGATAGTTGAGTTGGAAATTTATTTTTGACGTTTCGACGTTCGTCAAAATTTGGCGCCGTTGCCGGGGACGTGAAATTTAAAGTTGTTCTAATTATTTGCTATTGTGAATAGTATTTTGTGTATATATTTTTTGTATTGTTTTAACTTGGTGTTGCAGATTTGAATGTTTGGTCGTAGGTCACTACAACCCGAGTTGTTACCAATTGACCACAACATTCATCGCATCAACAAGAGGAAGCACCGGAACCAAGTGATACGTAAAGTGATTCGATCTACTCTCAACAGTCCGAGATTTCCGATTCTGAAGAAGAAGTGAAAATGGCGGAACCACAAATGATGGGTGATTTTGCACGTCCGGTAATTGAACCATCGCCATCATGCATTGTACTCCCACAAGCAGCAAGGAGTTATGAGTTGAAGAACCTCCATTTCAACATGCTCCCTTCATTTCATGGGATGGCATCGGAAGACCCAATTACCTTCATGAGAGAGTTCTATAGCACCGTGCAAGGTTTTCCATTGGGGCAACTAACCGAAGAGCAGTTGAGAATGAGGTGCTTTGCTTATACGTTAAAGGATGCTGCCAAGACATGGTTTATGGCACTTGCTCCGGCCTCTCTTACCACTTGGACGGAAGTCTACAACAAGTTCATGGCAAAGTTTTACTCTCATCAAAAGACATCCGACTTGAGGTCCAAGATAATGTCTTTCAATCAAGAGCCGGGTGAAGCTTTTCATGAAGCTTGGGATCGATTCAAGATGTTGCTAGTCCAATGTCCTCATCATGGGTTTCCTTTAGCCCTCTTAAATCAGGCCTTCTATGATGGGTTGACTCAACAAGGTCAAGCCCAAGTGGATAATGCAAATGGGGTGCTATGGGTGAGAAAACCGCCGATGAAACAAGAGCTTTATATGAGAGACTTGGCATGAATTCGCAGCGTAAAAGTGTGAGAGGAGGAAGAAAAGGTGTCTATGAAGTTGAGTCCAATGATGTTCTAGCGCAACAAGTTTCGGCATTGACTACGCAAATGAAGAATTTCATGGGAATGATGACGGCTCAAAGTCAAGGTCAAAACCAAGGGCGAAATCAAGGAGAGGGAAGTTCGGGCACAAGTTGTGTAATTTGTAATGTGAACTCCCATGATATTATGGGATGCCCATTGAGAGACCAATTCCCGGAATTTCTTGAGCAAGCAAATGCAATGAACGCTTTTCAACCAAGAGTGAGGAATGATCCGTTTTCCAACTCTTACAATCCGGGTTGGCGGAATCATCCCAATTTCTCTTGGGAGGAAATCAAGGGGTGGTCAATTTCAAAGAACAATACCAACCACAAATGCAACATCGCAAGAACAAGGGTGCAAGGCCAAGTGTGGAGGAAACGTTGCGAGAAATTCATTCAAGCCGCTCACCGTAATCGTGATCATGGACCAACGAATGGGGAACCAAGAAGCTTCCCCGAAAAAGCTTGAAAATCGATGGGTCAAATTGCCGAGGCACTCCAAAAGCACAATCCGGGTACACTACCGAGTCAACCGAACAAGCAAAGGCCGTCACCCCGAGGAGTGGTAAGACTCTTCAGAGGTACACTCTTCTCCTTCTCCTATAGATGATAACAATATGCCTGAGAATGAAGTGGTGGTTGAGGAACGAGTTGAAGTGACTCCCGAGGAGAAACTTCCAACTCCACCTCTTAAGCCTTATGTGCCTCCCCGTCCCTTTTCCCTAGATTGGTCAAGAATAAGGTCGAAACACAATTTAAAGAGTTGTATGACATGCTTTCTAAGGTGAATGTAAATTTGCCTTTGCTCAATGTAATTAAAAATATTCCTTCCTATGCTAAATTTTTCAAGGAATTGAGCACAAATAAAAGAAAGTATGCCCCGAACGAAAAAATTGTGGTTTCGGACCAAGTTAGTGCAGTTTTTGAACAGAATTTGCCTCCTAAGCTTAAAGACCCGGTAGTTTTAATGTGATGATTTCTTTGGGGGACTCTAAGAAAGTGAGGGCAATGTTAGATTTAGGAGCTAGCATTAACTTGTTGCCTTATTCTTTGTTTGTGGAGCTTGGGTTGGGTGAACTAAAACCTACTACTATGACCTTGCAACTTGCGGACCGTTCGGTCAAATATCCAAAGGGAATAGTAGAAGATGTTTTAGTTCAAGTTGATAAACTAATTATCCCGATTGATTTTGTGGTTCTTGATATGGAAAGAGATGCTAAAGATGTGAATGATGTCCCTATTTTGTTGGGGAGACCTTTTATGGCTACCGCGGATGCGGTGATTAATGTGAAAGATGGAAGTTTGTCTTTAATCGTCATGGATGAAATTGTTAATTTCTCTATCTTTGATTCCATGAAAAAGCCATATGAGGTTAATGAGTGTTTATTTTGTGATGTTGCTGAAAATTACGTGTTATTTGAGCATGATGTTGAGGGCTCTCTTGTTTCTGAATTTGTGGATGAGTTAGTTATGGAAGGTGTTTTTGATCAAAATGAGGCGAGGGCCATTCTTGCTGAGATGGATGTTATGGAGGAAATTACTGAAAAGGTTCCTTTGGAATCTTTAGGTAATTTTAATCCTAAGCATTTGCCATCTATTGTCTCTCCTCCCGAATTAGATCTTAAACAACTTCCATCTAGCTTAAAGTATGCTTTTCTTGGTGCAAATGATTCTTTGCCTCGTTATTATTGCTTCGGACTTAACAATGCACTGCAGGAAAGAAGGTTGTTGGATGTGTTGAGGCGACATAAGTCCGCACTTGGTTGGAGCATTACGGACATAAAAGGAATTAGCCCAACCATGTGTATGCACAAAATCCATATGGAGGATGATGCCAAGCCAGTCCGGCGTAATCAAAGGAGGATGAATCCGCACATGCTTGAAGCGGTAAGAAAAGAAGTCTTGAAACCTGTTGGATGCGGGTATTATCTATCCTATTTCCGATAGTAAGTGGGTAAGTCATGTTCATGTGGTTGCTAAAAAGTCCGGAATTACCGTTGTTAAGAATGAGGATAATGAGCTTTTGCCTACTAGAATGGTCACCGGTCAACGCATGGTTATCGATTACCGAAAACTTAATGCGGCGACTAGAAAGGATCACTTTCCTTTGCCATTTATTGACCAAATTCTAGAGAGGCCGGGCCGGTCAAGAATATTATTGTTTCTTAGATGGTTTTTCGTGCTATAATCGATTCCCATTGCTCCGGAAGATCGTGAAAAGACCACATTTACATGCCCTTTTGGAACATTTGCATATCGGAGGATGCCCTTCGGTTTATGCAATGCTCCCGCTACATTCCAAAGGTGCATGATGTCGATCTTTTCCGAGATGATTGGTAGGTTTGTTGAGGTATTTATGGATGATTTTTCGTTGTATGGTAATTCATTTGATGCATGCTTAGATAATTTGACTTTGGTTCTTAAAAGATGTTGTGATACCAATTTAACTTTAAGTTGGGAAAAGAGTCATTTTATGGTTAAGCATGGAATTGTGTTGGGTCATTTGGTCTCAAGAAAAGGGATTGAAGTTGACAAGGCAAAAATTGAGATAATATCTAAATTGCCTCCGCCAACAAATGTTAAAGGAATTCGTAGCTTTCTTGGTCATGCGGGTTTTTATCGGCGTTTTATAAAAGATTTTTCTAAAATTTGTAAGCCGTTAACAAACTTGCTTGCTAAAGAGACGGAATTTGTGTTTGACCAAGAATGTCTCAATTCTTTTAATTTGTTGAAGGAGAAATTGACTTCACTTATTCTTGTGGGTCCGGATTGGACTCAACCTTTTGAGATAATGTGTGATGCATCCGATTTTGCGTTGGGTGCAGTTTTGGGTCAGAAAATTGATAAAATGTCACATGTGATCCAATATGCAAGTAGAATGTTAAATGATGCTCAATTGAATTATACTACAACCGAGAAGGAATTCTTGGCGGTGGTATTTGCTTTGGAAAAATTTCGTTCTTACTTGCTAGGATCTAAAGTGATTATTTATTCAGACCATGCTGCATTACGTTATTTGCTGTCCAAACAAGATGCTAAACCCCGATTGTTAAGATGGATGTTACTTTTACAAGAATTTGATATTTCCATCAAAGACAAAAAGGGTTGTGAGAATGTTGTGGCGGATCACTTGTCTAGACTTGAAAAGGGGTGTGTGAGTGAAATTCCCTTGAATGAAAATTTTCCCGATGAGCAGTTATTTGGTGTTAAGGATTGTGAACCTTGGTATGCCGACATTGTAAATTTTTTGGCTACGGGGGTTCTAAATCCAGATTTTTCAAGTCAAGAGAGGAAAAGATTTTTGTCAATGGTTAAGCAATATTATTGGGATGACCCATATTTGTTTAAACATGGTCCCGATATGGTTATTCGTAGATGCATTCATGAAAATGAGCAACAAAATGTTCTTTCTTTTTGTCATGAATTGCATTGTGGAGGTCATTTTAGTGGAAAGAAAACCGCCTCAAAAAGTGTTACAATCGGGTTTCTTTTGGCCAAGTCTTTTAAAGATGCATACATTTTTAGTAAAAGTTGTGACAGTGCCAAAGAACCGGTAACATTGGTAAGCGGGATGAAATGCCTCTTACGAATAACTTGGTTGTGGATTTGTTTGACGTATGGGGCATAGATTTTATGGGTCCTTTTGTTGTTTCATGTGGTTTTGAATATATTTTAGTATCGGTGGATTATGTGTCAAAGTGGGTGGAAGCAATTCCTACCCGGACTAACGATGCTAATATTGTTGTCAAGTTTGTCAAAGATGTGATTTTTAGTAGGTTTGGCGTTCCAAGGGCGATTATAAGTGATGGTGGTTCTCACTTTTGCAACAAAATTTTTGGAGCACTCATGAAGAAGTATGGGGTGAATCACAAGGTTGCAACCGCGTATCATCCCCAAACTTCCGGGCAAGTGGAAGTGAGTAACAAGCAAATAAAGGCCATTCTTGAAAAGACGGTGAAGCCAAACAGGAAGGATTGGGCCTTGAGGTTAAATGATGCATTGTGGGCGTACCGTACCGCCTACAAAACGCCAATTGGAATGAGTCCTTACCGGCTAGTCTTTGGGAAAGCTTGTCATTTGCCGGTGGAGATAGAGCATAAAGCATTTTGGGCAATCAAGGAGTTGAATATGGATTTGCAACTAGCCGGTGAGCAAAGGTTACTTCATTTGAATGAGCTTGAAGAGCATCGGTTGGAGGCATATGAGAACTCCCGGTTGTACAAGGAAAGAACAAAAAGGTACCATGACAAAAAGATTTTGCACAAGGAACTTATTCCGGGAAGCAAGGTGTTGTTGTTTAATTCAAGATTGAAGCTTTTCCCGGGAAAGTTACGTTCTCGTTGGAGTGGTCCGTTTGAAGTAGTGAACGTATATTCTCATGGAGCCGTGGAATTGGTGAATCCGGTTACGAACAATAGGTTCAAGGTCAATGGACAAAGAGTGAAGCCTTATTTGGATGGAGTTTCGGGGTCGAAGGATGTTGAGAGGATCGAGTTGAAGGATCCGTAAGCGTTGAGGAAGTCAGTCCGTCGAGCTAACGACGTTAAACAAAAGCGCTGCTTGGGAGGCAACCCAAGGTAAGTAGTGAGTTGTAGTACCCTTAAATTTAATTTTTTCTTTGATTACATCACTTTGAGGACAAAGTAATCATTAAGTTTGGGGGTGGAGAGTTTTAGTTTTCATTTTATTTTCATTTTATGGTTTGCTTTTCTTCTAAAAAAAAAAAAAAGCTTTGTTTTTTTGTATTTCGGGAACGTGTCGAACTACGGTGACCTGAGCCTATTGTTGTTGGGTAGTCCGCCCACATCAATGGGGACGTAGGCAGCGAAAGTGCGGTCAAAATATGGGTCGAATTGTAATTTATCAATGGATATTATGCTTGGTGTTTGCTTGCTTGGTGTTGTGCAGATAACTGGCCAGGAAAAATCCCACTGGACATGTGGGCGACCGCCCATGGTGTTGAGGGCGACCGCCCATGCTTGGCTTGTAAAGATTGTGGAGTTTCTGTGCATGTGGGCGACCGCCCAAGATGGTGTGTGCGACCGCCCAGGCTGGTGGAACAAAATGAGAGGAACTTGCTGTGCTGGTGGGCGTTCGCCCACAGGTCAATAAGCGACCGCCCACGTACAAACTTTGAAATATGGAACAGCTTCTGGACAGGTGGGCGACCGCCCAGGATGGAGTGAGCGACCGCCCACATTGAAGTTGTTAAAGGGTTGGAGTTTCTGGGCATGTGGGCGACCGCCCAGAAGGGAGTGAGCGACCGCCCACCTTGAATGCTGGCGTTACATTTGAGCCCTAAAAGCAGCCGCCGCTTCACTCTCCCCTCTTTTATTTCAAATTTCAAACTCTCTCTTTATCTCCCTAGAAAATAACCTCCGCCCTCTCTCTTCATCTCTCTAAGATTTCTCTCCCCAAACACTCAAATCTCCCAATTTTCTTCCATAATTTGTCTCTCCATACCATACCCAACCTCTTAAACCAAAGACTTGAACCCAAATTCCACCATTGTTGCCAAGAATTGTGAAGAGATTTTTGAAATATTGCAAGTGTTGAAGAAAGTTGCAAAAGGCTCGATTTTGGAGTTAGAAAGCAAGGGGTTCGTGTGATACTCATTGTGCAAGGAAGGGTTGTTCTTTTCTGTTCATCTTCTTCAACTCCGGCGAGATTCCGGTGACATTTCCGGCAAAGTAAGATTTTCACTCCAATCTTCTTTAATACTTTCTCTGCGGAATTTGTGAGAATATTGAAAAATATGTCTAGACAAAGGAATGCTCCCGCTCCGGAGCCGGTTGTTGAGTTTGATGCAACGAAGTTTATTGGGGGTAAAGCAAAGACGTTTTTTGACAAATATGCAAATAAGGGATTTTCTGTAGAAAATGAATTTAACCCCAATGAGCTTGGATTGGATGACATCTTTGCTAGATATGGGTGGGGTAACTTAGCAAGCCGCCCGACTAACAAAGGTTCAAAAGTGTTGGTTCGAGAATTTTACGCAAATGCGTTTGAGGCGGGACAAACAAGGAAGTGTGGTTGGGTGAGGGGAACAAATGTGTATTACAATGCTGAGGATATCAATGGATACTATAGGATGGAAGCGCCTGGGCATGAAAACAGTGCTTGTGACTATTACAATAGTGCGAAAATCATGGAGTTGAATGTGGCAGGGAACCTTCACATGTTGGAGCCTTATTTTGTAAATGTTGATGTAACACTATTGAGGAATGGGAATGTGAAGAAGGCTAGGGACATGGACTTAAAGATGCGCGCTTTGCATAGATTCATTTGCGAGCGTATTATGCCTACTTCACATTATAATGATGTGCATTGGAGAAGGGCACTGTTGATGAATGTGGTATTGACGGGTCAAAGGTTCAACACCGGGTTGGCGATATCCAAGGAAATTGTAAACACCATTAAAACAATTGGGCGTTGCAATTTCAGTTTTCCGTTGTTGATATCTGGTTTGATAGAGAGTAGGGGAGTGAGTTTTCCTCGGTTGCGGATTGTTAGGGACATTGTGTCGAGCGGGACAGCTGTTAGTAAGAGGTCCCTGATTATTAAGGGGCATGCTCAATTGCAGCCGGGTGAAGGATCTTCGAGAGGAGTAAGAGGGAATGAGGAGGATGATGAGATGGAGGAACAGCAGTTCACTCCAACGGAGGCGGCCTACTATGCGGGAGGCCATGTAGATGCTCTATCCGAGGAGATCAGGCAGCTCCGGGGGCATTATGAGATGATGGATCAGCGGTTAGTGGGTATGGAGGAGAGCCAGAGACAGCTGCAGTCGATGGCTACTGAGGAGTTTTATGCTGCTAGTATGTGGAGGCAGCGTATGGAGGATGCGCAATCAGAGATGTTCCAGGAGATGAGGCACAGGCTTCCTCCTCCTCCACCGCCTCAGCACATCCCATACCAGCCGCCACAATATCGCACCCCGGAGCAGATGAGAGGATGGGGTACTTGGGAAGCTCAGCAGCAGCAACAACAGCAACAACAGCAGCAACAGCACTATGGCACTGATTCGAGCGGAAGTGGCTCGGTGGGTCCGTGGGACCAATTCTGGAGATAATTTGGTGGTTGAAGGTACCCCTATCCTTTCTTTTATTTTGTGCATTAGGGACAATGCATATTTTAAGTTTGGGGGTGTGGGGTACTTGGTTGTTTGTATATGCTTAAGTCACATGTTAGTTAGAATTTACTGTTTTGAAAAAAGAAAAAAAAATTTGAAAGTGAGAAAAAAATAATAATTAGCTATGTCCTTTTTTGTATTTAATCATTAACATTCTTGGTGTTCCCTTAATTGCATGTGATGGATTGTGACCGATAGGAAGGATAATTTGGGTGTAAATATGTATATGCAAGTTGGTATATTTTTTGGTTAATTGTGGTATATTACTTAAGAGTTATAATTGAGTCATAAATCTCTTAGTTGTAAGTTTTGTGCACTTGTGAAAATATGCTCTTTGATGATAATTTTGATTCATTTTTATAAAGTTTAGAGTACACCATCATCTTTTGAGTTAATGAATTTGTTTATCAATGTAGCAACACTAGGCAAGTCTTGTGATGTGTATTCCTTGGTTGTGATTGGAACCCTCCCTTGTGATCTTGAAAAAAAAAAGAGAAAAGAAAAAAAAAAAAGGAAAAAAAAAAGAGAAAAAAAATTAAAATAAAATGAGAGCAATGGCAATGCAATGTGTATTCGGTGAAACCTCCAGACGTGTAGATTAATTGGTTAGGGATTATTCTAGCTTAACCAGATTTCTGGGTATGCAGTAGCGTTATGGAGGAAGAGCTTTACCGCCGTGATGGTCCGTAGCAAGCTCGATACCGAAATGGCTAACTCTCAAAGCCTTTAAATAAATCTCTACTTAGTATTAGGGGCATGAAGTTCGCTGCTAGAGTGCTCCCTACTTGAACGGTAGTAGATTTTAAAGGGTGTTTAAATGATCAAGTGTGGGGGGGGGGTGTAATTATTTCATGGGAATATTCATGTTTTGTGTCTAAAAAGTGTTGTTGCTTGGTAAATAGAGTCAATAAAATAAAAGATGATTGGTGTACTTAGCTTTGCAAAAATGAATCGTGGTTGTGAGAAAAGAGAAAGATGTTCTTGCATAAAGAGATTTATGGTGAAATTATAATGGTTAAGTAATATTTTACAATTAATGGAAAATATATTGATACTTGCATTGTGGAAAATATTATCCTGCGGTTGATGGTATTTTGTGATTTATGCAATTGTGGAGCATGCAAGAATGGAAGGACATAGTTGATTATTTGTTAGAGTAGTTTGCTTTTAATTTTTGTTCGTTTAGTTGTTTTGTGTTTAGTTTGTTTTAGTGTTTGCTCGAGGACTAGCAAATGTCTAAGTTTGGGGGTATTTGATGAGTGAGTTTTACACTCATTCATTGACTACTTTTTGAACTTACTATTTGCTTAATCCTTGAGTTTTGTGGGTTTAATGGATGTTTTTAGTGTTTTTAGTTTCAGTGGTGCAAAGTTGGAAATTGGGAACAATTGTGAATAAATCAAGTGAAGTGCAATTATGGGTTGAATTGAATTATAAGTGGGACAACAACAAGGCATTTGGCCCAACCAAATGAAGAAGAGGAAGAAGGAATGCAGCAAGGATGGACTAAAGGAGGATTCAGTGGGCTAAGTATGCAATTGTGGGCCAAGCTGGTGCAAGGGAAGAAAGAAAATGGGCCTATCAGTCCGTCATTGTGGGCGGTCGCTCAGGTGCTTGTGGGCGGCCGCTCAGGAGGAAAAATGTGAAGCTTTGAACCTTCTGTTGGTGTGGGCGACCGTGCAGGGACTTGTGGGCGGCCGCTTACGAGTATGAGTTGTGAAGACCAATTGCTTCTGGAGAACTGGGCGACCGCCCAGGGGTGAAGTGGGCGACCGCCCACGAGGCGTTTTGCAGAAGCCCAGGCGGATTGGCATTAATGGGAAATGATGATTGCTATTTAATGGTGGCTGTTTATTATTGTTAATGAAGGATTAATTGCAGCAGGGGGTTTTGGAAGAACATGGGTTATTTAGTTTTTATTATTGTTTTTTTTCAGTTTTTTTTAGAGAACTATAAGTAGAGAGTAATTATATTTTCTTTAGGACTTCATGCAGAATTTTCTAAAACAATCCTTGGTGTTCTTCTTTTTCATGGATAGCTAACCTTCTTTGATCTTGGAATTGGAGGTAACAATTATGTTTTAAGTTTTATTTTTCATCTTTATCATTGTATTACTTGGGATTGTCAAGTTGCTTTTACTTGAATTTTAGAATACTTATCTTGATCACATAATTGTTCTTGAATTACTTGGGAATTTCAATTGTGAATCGCCAAATTCATAATTGAAATTAGACTTGACTTGATAGTAACAATTCATTGAATCTCCGCCAAAGGATTCATAAGAATTGTGGTTTTTCTTGTATTGTTCTTAAGTTCTAATTGGGTTCCGAATTAATCTATGAACGGGCCAAGGGAATAGATTAATTGAGAACACTTGATTGCAAATCACCCGCCAAAGTGTCCCAATCATATTTTTGTAAGAACAAAACCCCAAGTATACTTTGATTGATGAATTGTGAAACTTGAGCATAATTTGTGAAACCAATTCCGGGAATTGTCTCCTTATTATAAAACTCGTTTATAATCATTTTTTTTTACGTAATTTTTGCAACCATCTTAGTCTTAAACAAATCAACAAATCATTCACTTTATCAACTTTTTGTTATAGCAATAATTCTTACACTTTAAATTCGTGTCTCTGTGGTTCGATCCGACTTACCCTATTTACAAATCACTTGTAGATAGTTGAGTTGGAAATTTATTTTTGACGTTTCGACGTTCGTCACCAGACCACGGGTCATGAATCTCGAAAACTTTGGAATGCCTCTGAATGACATCTTTAGGGGACTGGTGAAAGAAGGCTTGCTGCGGCCTTTGGAGAATTTCCAACCCAGAAATCCGAATGCTCCCGTGGATACTACAAAGTATTGTGCTTTTCATCAAGCTTACGGACATCCGATCGACAACCGCTTCACTGCGAAAAAGGCAATCCAGGGGCTAATAGAGCAAGGAAAGTTGGAAGGCCCCGAAGGGCCTAACACGCTCAAAAATCCGCCGCCAAGGAACCATAATCGTGTGAATATGATTGAATGCGGAGAATCTTCGCGCGCCCAGGAAGATGCCGATGAAGGTCCCCAAATACCCGTGGCCAACCTCGTCGAGGATCCCGAATCGGATTCCCCTCGGCCTTGAGGATATCGAACGAATCAACCCATCTTGGTCTCATGTCGAGACTCCTTGCAAGAATACGAGGCCCGCTATTTCTCGGATGAAGGGAAGGCCAATACCGAAGAGCTGGGCTGTTCCTGGCCAAAACATGAGAGGACCATTTACACAAGATGGTTAGAACAATCGAGAAGAATTAGACAAGAAAGCTTCCGGCGAGCACTGCATCGGGCTTATCAAAGAAAGAGGCCGAAGAGCATCTCGGAGCTAGTACACTTACGCAACCGGCTACTGGAGAAGTCAAATACGACCCCGAAGGCGGTGAAACCGAAGAATCGAGGAGGAAGAACCCTTCTACATTCTACCTCGGTGTTAAATATGTGCCACCCTCTCACTCTTCCCCCGTTAGCTTCGGGAGGAGAAGCTAAGTCACAATTACCACTTCCGGGAATGGGAGCATATGACAATTTTGCGCCGCACGCACCCATATTCCCCAACGGGTTTGATCGGCTGTTCCCTCTCCGCCGAAATCCCGGTAGTATGGGAAGAAGATTCCGACGACAAAGAATGATGATGATGATGACGAGAGCGAAGAGTCAACCGAGGCCCCGCATCCGGAAACAATCTGGAACAATCATGCCGGAAATGAGCCCACGGGAGCCAGGCACAATGGATGGTTATCGGCAAGCGGTTTACGACGAAGAAACTTCTAAGACGAATATGAGACCGAGGACATGAAGGCCATGAAGTTTCATGGATCTCGAGCACGTGGATGTCTTAGAATTCAACACCGCCTACCATGCTTTGGGGGAAAGGGTTTTCGTGTGTCCGATCCAGCCGATAGTCGAAGATCCGATCGAAAGAGGAAAATTAACTCCCATCCGCCCAAATGAGAAAATAACCATGGTTAGATCA
The DNA here is from genome assembly GCA_022495995.1 of Adenophora triphylla var. japonica. Lineage (NCBI taxonomy): Eukaryota > Viridiplantae > Streptophyta > Magnoliopsida > Asterales > Campanulaceae > Adenophora > Adenophora triphylla. The sequence goes on along the minus strand of JAFEMH010001605.1, from coordinate 143,722 downwards.
AATCCACCCTTAACAAAGTAACACTCCTTGTCGTGGTTACCCAAGAAGAGGCCACCTTCCTCGAATGTATGTCGCCTTCAGAAGTCCTAGAAACCGGCATGATACCGGATGCGCCTCCCACACGTAATGCTATAATCATCTCCAACTCGAGTATTACGTAAAATGAACCGTAATGGCTGCACTATACGGGGATGAGATCGAAAAGCCGCGAGTCCCGACAATAGCGACTCTTGTTGCATGATAACTATGAGCAAGGCCGGCCATGAGAGTGAATCGGAGGACGCCCTAGCTATGTGGGCCATCCAAGGGGCAACAACACAACCCCAAACCCAAAAGCCTCGTGACTGGGAAGCGAGTTATAAGGGGCCGCCCAGGGGAAGGAGCCAAGATGCAATGACCCCCTCACTGTCACTAGACTCCGTCAACCGGTGGCCAATAGCCAAAAGGGCTCCCCGTTGACCTTAGCAAGATTGAAGAAATCCACCAAGAGACGACTGATGAGGAAGTTAATCTGTTGACCCGATCCGAGCGCATCTTCCAAGGAAATCCCAAGGCGTATAAGAAGGCCACGCATCAAACACCGAAAGAAGATCGCCGCCCTATGCTAAGACAAATAAACCTGCACTCGAGAAAGAGGATCCCGTGCTCACCCAGCTTAAAGCAAACACAGCCAACATTTCCTCTCGGTCTCTACTCACTTCGTCCTATCCCCATAAGCCGAAGCCGGAAGAAATCCCGGCCCGCACTCTAGTCCCTATTGATGCTACTCCCGATGACGTGGTACAGTGATTGGAAACATCCACTACGGGAACATAATCACTTTCACGCATCTCGACCTCCCTCAATTTGGGGCTGATCATAACGAGCCTCTCTTCATCACGGTCCAATTGGATGAACGACGCCTCCTCGGGTCCTGGTTGATAACGGGTCCGAATGAATATTCTCCGGCAAAGATCATGAGCCCCGCTTGATATCAAGACTACGTACTTGAAGCCTTCCTCCTCACAAATAAAGCTTACGACTCAACATCTCGAGCAGTCCTTGGAGTTGCTACCTTGGACCTCTGGTTTGGCCGTAAATTGATACTGTGGAATTCCAGGTTATTGACATCCCGATTACTTTTAATGCCTTATCGGGAAGACCTTGGCCGCACCAGGTCAAGGGGGTCGCCTCAAGCCTCCACCGGTGTGAAATTGCCTCGAATGGGGATCCGACGACCATTTACGGGGATTTAGTCACTTTGGAGGGCACGTATACGGGCGAAATACCTATTCGGAAATCAAACATGACGAGGAAGGTCTCATGCTAACGGGCTTCACGGCCGAGCCTCCCAAGGCCCAAGTGTGCAACATAGATCCGACTGGCCACTCGGGATAAAATCCCACCGGCCTTGAAAATGATGAGAAAAATGAGCTATCTACCCGGCCTCTGGCCTGGGAAACACCAACAAGGAACTCACAAACTCATCGAGGTGAAAGGACAGTAATACTCGCCACGGCCCGGGATATGAGGCCTCCTCAAATGACACCGCAAAAGGAAAAAGATTTGGAAGCCGCCACAGGGAAAGGTCCCTGGCCGACAACCCTAAATCTCTCCCCTTCAGGCCTAATTGGGCTGACTACTTTGTAAAGGGTCCCACACAACCAGGAAACATCACAGAGCCCACTCCTACGGCAGGATGGCTAAAGCTACAGGATAGCCTCAACAAGTTTAAAGGAACCAAGGCTAACCCGGTCCGTAGAATGTTCCTGGACCTACCCAAGATACCTGGGGCTACCACTACCATGAAGAGTGAGTATACCTTCGTAGGCGTGCGACTCCGGTGGAACAATTCGAGAAGCTTACCACCACAAACCCGATTGCCCAGGAAGATCCGAAGCCTGGGTTCGAATTGACAGTACCAAAAGCTAAGGCCACGGAATTTCCCTCAGATGATTGGGATGGTCTGGTTATGCAGCAATTGTTCGGGGAAGAGATCCAGGTGCCAGATCTGATTGATTTCGGCTCAATCAAAGAAATGGTAGCGATGATCGAGGGAGACAGCTCCCGAGTCATGAGGCCACTGACAGCAATGCCGCTAAAGAATCGGGAAACTCTCTCAGGCCCGTCCGCGACCAAAGAAGAAATGATCACCACGCCTGGATTGGTCCCCCATCCCTTTGTGTCAACCTAGGAAAAGTCCCCAGAGTCTTTCATTGTTAAGGTCGAGTCTCTAGAGTCGTCCGACGGCCTCACGACTGAAGACTACGAGTCTGTAGCAAGCACTGTATTCCTTTTCGTTTTCAATGAAATGACGAACCTTTCTGAGTATCCCTTAATTGCCACTTTAACTAATGATGAATTAAATAATAATCTAAAAACAGTTAATAACGATTCACTAGATGAAGAGGCAGACACATTAAATGAACAATATATCAAAGAAATCTTTAAGCAGGTTGTCCGGAAAGAGGAAAATCGAGCCCAAGCTGCCGAAGAGATTTTGACGAGTGTGAATCTGGGAACTGCGGAAGAGCCTAAAGAGACGCAGATTGGTGATTTCTTCAAAGGAACTGGAAAGGATGCTCTGCAAAATCCTACAAGATCCTCAATTCAAAGAAAGTAGCCCTCTTCATCAAAGAGAACATCATATGCAGATACGGGTTGCCAGCCGAAATCATTTCAGATAATGGATCCCACTTCGAAGGGGAATGCGACAGCCGCAGCGCGTAATTCCGAATAACCCGTCACAAGTCATCTCCTTACAGTGCCCCAAACCAACGGAGCCGTCGAAGCAAAGCAAACAAGACTCTGGAAAATATCATCCGGAAAATGGTTGTCCAAGGCGTAGATTGGCCCGAGAAGTTACACCGGCACTGCGGGGCTGCAACATCGGGCCAAAACGGCAACCGGGGAAACACCGTTTGCCCTCACATACGGAATGGAAGCCGTACTCCCAATCGAGCCGGAAATACCCTCGCTCCGTATACCGCCGGAAAGCCGATCAACGAGGTCGAATGGCTCCAGTCGCCATGATGAATTGACCCTACTAGATGAACGCCGACGAAGACCATGGAACACATCCGAGCCTACCAAGGAAGAATGGCCAGAGCCTTCGACAAGAAAGTAAAGCATCGGGAGATCCGAGAAGGCGATCTCGTTCTAAAGAAAAGCCCCCAAACCCGTATCAACCCCCTCGGCAAATGGGAGCCTCGTATGGGTCGGGCCATATGTCGTCCGTAAGATCTTCTCCTGAGGAGCCATGCAACTTGCACCTCGACGGGAATCCCTTTGTACACCCAGTGAATGGTGACAAGCCGCGCAGATACTACGCGTAAAAAAAAAAAGAAAAAAAAAAAAAGAGTGCTAAAAGAGTAATACCCAACTAGGTTGAAAACCCGAAAAGGGCGGCCTAGGTAAAAACAGTGGTTGCACCAAAAAAACAAACAAAAAAAAAAAACAAAAAAAAAAAAAAACAAAAAAACAACAAAAAAAAATCAGTTGAACTACGAAGACCCGAGCTCCTCAAAATGAGGGGAACGTAGGCAAATGGAAACGGTTCGGTCTAAAACACAAATAAAAATCATACTTTGACATCAATACAACCGATCGGACCATGAAAGCGTCTCGAAAAACTACGAAGCAATTCAAATATTCATTACAAGTTAAAAACTTTTTGATGAGTCTAAGCCCGATTCATCCCTACAACCGGCAACCCGCTAAAAGAAATTAAGATACATAATCAAACTAATGTGTCCGCCACATGGCAAGAAAGGGATACTCGAAAACTCGTAGTCACTCCAAGCCACTCACCGGCCTCTCCCCTCTTCTTCCCCTTCGAGTCTTCTTTTCCGAACAGAAAATGTCGGTATTCCTCCTACCAAGCTCGGTATAGGAACAGGATCTATCAAACCAACCTCTCTCGGGGCCTTAGTAGCCCTAGCGTCATCTCTCATCTCCCCGTAGCCTAGCCGGTAGCATAGGAGCCCTCCTCTCCTGTCTCTTGACGTAAGCCTCATAGTCGGCCACGCGTCTCCGCTCCTGTCATGAGGGTTGGCCCTCGCCTCGGCCCTCCTCCTCTCGTAAACAGCCAGTCCTCCGCACCCACAATGGCCTCACGCCGTCTCAAAATAGCCACCTCGAGTCTCTCCTGCATGCCTCTCATACCAATCCAGGTACCAAGTGGTTAGGAACACCGGTCTTGGACGCTCGAGAATAACCCGAGGAGGAAAGGCATCATACCTCCATGCCGGGAAAGAAATGGAAACACCGAGGGATCATCCATAGAAACAGAGCCACCACCCCGGTGGCTATATCATCAAAGTCCCCCAAAGGAACCTCGCTCTAGGCCAAACTGTCTCTGTAACTAAAGCCGGAATATAGAAGCCGGACCGAGAAAGCCCCTAAGCATGACCACATGAGACCCATCCTCCGAAGCACTCGCGAGTCTCCACCCGCCAACAAGGCACCGACCATCTCGATATCTTCCGTCCGGAGACCAGCCATCCTACGCTCCCATGAGCCCCGATCATCAAAATCCACAAAGAACCCCCTCCCGGCAAATGTCCAAGGCTTGATCATGCCTGAGTTTCCCGAAGAATCCCCAAACGCTCCATCGCCCACAGTGGTCAAGAGGAACGGGCCGCCCGCGCATATACCGTCTTCCGGTAGCGCCTATCAAGAGCATGAAAAGTCTCCCCGTAATCAAAGGAACGACATCTCGCCTGTGCGACAGTGAACGACAACATCCAAGAAAGACCGATGGCAAATCCCAAAGGAATAGACCATGAACAGGGTGCCAAACATACAAAGTGCAAAGGCATCCCAATAGGCATCATCCACCAAGCCTAGGCCCCTAAACCTATCGGGAAGGCCGGAAATATCAAAATGATCGGGACCACGGATCATACCTTGCGCTTCCTCCGGGGAAAGATGAAGGAGGACGCACAATCTGTCAACAAAAGAAGCCCATCCGGGCAAAGGAACCGCTATCTCTTCCACCTCCGGACCTCCAAGCAAGGCCCGAAATTCTTTGACAGTCGGAACAATCTCGTTGAAGGAAAGGCAAAATACATGCCTTCTAGTGTCCCAAAATGAGGAAGAAGCCCTCAAAAGCTCATAATCCGGAATCAATTCCTTGAGAGACCATAAGCACTTTACCTTGTACCTTTCTTCAAAGAAGGACCTCCTCTCTTGCATAATCTCTCGGGACCATTCCTTGAACTTGTTGAAGAATGACATTTGGGATTCTTGGGACAATTTTGATGGAGCTTTTCTAAGGTTTTCCATGGATTTTCTCTCTTTCTCCCCGAAAATGGTCAGTTGACCGGAGGTTGAAGAGGATATTTGAATTTGAAATAAAGTGAGACCAGATCTGTAGCAAAATTAAAGGACAATGTCAGATGCAATCCCCATCCGCGCGGACATGATTGTCATTTATCAGAAAAATCCGCAATACCCAAGCCGCTTACACCAAAAGAGGAATATTCCGTCCCGGTTGCTCGAAACCTGTGCAAAAAAACCTCTCCAAACCAGTCCATATACCAAAAACTAACACCCTTGCCAAAAAAAAAAGGGCTCATGCAACATTGCATTCATACTGCATTGCATTCATAAAAAAATAAAATCCTAAATTATTACATCCAAAAAAAAATCAAATAAAAAAAAAAGAGTAGGCATCAATAATCCTAAATTATTACATCCCAAAAAAAAAAAAGAAAAGAGAAAAGAGCAAAAAAAAAAATGTGTGCATAAACTGTACAAATCTCAATCCCAGTCATAAATCTCAAAATCTCGTAAAAATCGTGGGGTAATCAATCGAATCCTTAGCGCCCGACGCTCGTCCCGGCCCTCTTGCGACTCGGGCCCGCCTCCTCAGGAGCCCCGAAAATCTCGGGCTCGAATCGTCTTCGTCTCCGTAAAGAGGCTCATCAGGACCAACCGGCACGCTCCGATAGGGCAAGCCGAGATCTCGCGAAAAAATCATATCCGAAGGTGAAGGCGTCGGACTCCCGGACGTACGAAGACGACCCACCATGCCGCGCACGTGTCCCCGCCCGTGTGGATCCCCAAGAATGACGTGATCCGAAGGCGGCACCGCGCGGGGATCAATGAGAGGAGACAGAGGAGTCTCCGAAGAAGTCTCGAACGAATAGGGAAGCCTCCCGTCCGACTGTGCGCCGGCCGTGGTCACCTTGCTCTAGCTCGAGGAGCCCCGCAAGCGACCATCCTCCCGATGAATCTCTTAGCTCCGATCACTTGCTTCGTTAGCTTCTCGACGACCACCTCCGAAAACCGCACAAAAGCAAAAGCGTCGAAACAGCTTGAAGCGAAAAAATGATGACAGAAAGAAAAGAAAAGACAAAAGCAAAAAAAGAAGGGGAAAAGGTGAAGCCATACCTTCATACCCGGACGAGGCCGAAAAGCTCGTGGAAGCCGCTCAGCCGAGGGATCTCGCACCCTCAATCTGACCCCATCCCGGATATATGAAAATCCGTCCGAGGGTACCGCGGGATCCCAAGCCCCTCTCTATCCGTAACCCGAGGCATCCTCAGGCCTCCTCAAAACAAATACGGGTACGGCTCGCCGCCACAAATGCCGAGAAGTGCCGGGCCGGCTCGGTAGTCATCCCAGGTCACAGATCTGTCACTCGGGTGCATCATATCGGCGGGAGGCTCCACCGGTGTCCTCAAAGGCGAGTTCACGCCATGCTGGCGCGTCACCCTCTCTCCCAGATAATAGGCATCGCAGGTCAGACCTCTCAGAATCCTCCGCTGCTGTGAATGTGTGCCCCAAAATTTTTGTTTATTGGAATTCACGCGAGTTTGAAGACATCCGAGTTATTTGAAAAACGGAGTCGCCACGCCATTTTGATTACCTCAAAACTTTGAAAAAAAGGTTTTATGGGTTCGGAGGTTAAGTTACCCCTTGGGAAGAACGTTTGGCGTTCACCCAAAGTGCCTTGCCGGAGCAAGTCTCCCGAGATTTCATTAATCGTGTTTGCTTGCGTGCTTTCTTTGTGTGCATGTGTTTGAAAATAAAGGGGGGGAATGTCCCAAGTTATCTTCCGGACGTACAAACCATTTGTTGGTTGTCGCTCGGGATTTCTTGGAATTTATGTATTTGGGATTATGATCCCGTCCTCATCTTATGACTTGTGATCATCGCATTTTAACCTCGGGACCCTCGGGACTTGCGTGATCGAGAGAATGACTCTCTTTTGGTCAAAGATGAGGTTCTTTAGGAAGGAATGTCCTTAGCCCATCAATCCTACGCTTTAAGACGGTCGAGCTCGTATAGAGGCTTCATACTCATTCTTAAGCGATAATCGGAGATATAGGGTTCAAGGTTATCCTTTTCCTAAAGAAATCATGAACCTTTAATGGAAGGAACGATGCAAAGATGAGAACTTTTACACCGGTCCGTTCCAAGGTTGGGGAAAAAAAGGGGAATGCATGATGAAAATGACTCTTTAATGAAAAGATGACATTTTGGTTTTAGCAAATGATGCTTTTTGATTGAAAGAAATGATCTTTATGCAAATGATGCATAAAGATAGGATTTTTATGCAAATGATGCATTAGGAAAAGGTTTTTTGAATGCAAAGGATGCATTTTTATTGAAAAAGATTGGATCTTTATATGCAAATGATGCATAAAGATAACATTTTTATTGGAAAATAGGGATTTTAGGTGCAAAGGATGCACCTTTTATGAAAAAGACTACATTTTTATGACAAATGAGTGTCTTAATGCATGCAAAAAGGGGAAGGGGATGATAAAGATGTGATCTTTAAGCTACCAAGTCCCAAGCAATATAAAGACAATGCAATGAGCAATTTATAAAGCAATTAGGATGCAAGGATAGGGCGTGCGAGGTTACCAATGACTTCCTTTGCTTCTCGGGACGGAGCTAGGAGGAGAGGTCGATCTTTGGTCTTCAAGGAGGAGGGATGTAGCTTCTTGGCCTTCCTTCTTCTTCTTCTTGAATTCCCAGCAGTTTCTTCACGTATTTCAGAGTGTATTGTGTATTTTTCTCATATATTATGTGTGTTGAAATGGGTAGAGGAGGGCTCTATTTATAGGCAGCCGGATAAGGCTAATGAAGCCGTGCGGCTGCAGCCCTTTGCAAATGAGGCCGTGCGGTCTTATCCATTATGACTCAAAGATTCTAGAACCATGCAAGGTGGCATTATTCTAGAACCTTCTCCCTAATTAAGAAAACCTGTTTTCTTAATTAGGAAGGCTCCTTACAGCCCTAATTTTAATTTGGGATCAAGCTCCAGACATTTCCGGAACACTAGGAAGGTCCGGGGGAATTACCGGAAATTTACCGAAATGTCGGGAAAATTAACCTAAGGCATGAGCCGATTTGGGTACTTACAGTAAGCCCTCGGCAACGTCACTTGCAAGGCGAGTGGGGTTGTCGATAGAAAAGGATCCGATCTCGGCGAATGCCGAGACGGATTGGGAGACCAAGGCGGTCGAGTGGCCGAACCTTTTGGAAGGCTACCTACGTATCCCAAGTGGGAATCAAGCCAGGCCGTAGTTCGGAATTAGGATCCGCTGGGGGAGGAAGAAGAGAAACTGGTCTCTTGCTGGGAAAAAGAAGAGAAAATGACCTAGGAGGTCAAGCAATTGATCCTACTGGGGATATGCTAGGAGTGACCCAGGTGGTCGGATATCTGAACTTCTATGAGGGGCTGCTTTATCACTGAGGAGTGACAAAGAAACAGGGTGACCAAAGTGGTCGAATGGCTGGACCTTTTATAAAAGGCTACCTACGTATCCCGGAGGAATCAAGCCTTGATCGTAGTTCAAGCATCACTAGATAGTTAGGAACGATGTCTAGGATCCTTGAGATTTTGACAATTCGGAGGCTGTCACCTGAGGAAGCTAGAGCTTATGGCGCTATCTCTTTATGACGGAGATAAAGATAACTTAAGTTGGAAAACTTGAGCGTACGTCACTATTCGCGGATAGTGGTAGCACAAGTTGAAATGACTTGGGCATACGTCACTATTCGCGGATAGTGGTAGCACAATTTGAAATGACTTGGGCATACGTCACTATTCGCGGATAGTGGTAGCACAAGTTGAAATGATTTGGGCATACGTCACTATTCGCGGATAGAGGTAGCACAAGTTGGAATGACTTGGGCATACGTCACTATTCGCGGATAGAGGTAGCACAAGTTGAAATGACTTGGGCATACGTCACTATTCGCGGATAGAGGTAGCACAAGTTGAAATGACTTGGGCATACGTCACTATTCGCGGATAGAGGTAGCACAAGTTGGAATGACTTGGGCATACGTCACTATTCGCGGATAGAAGTAGCACAAGTTTAGAGTTCTGACAATTCGGAGGTTGTCACCTAGTGTTATCCCGTTATAACGGAATTAACGGAGGCGACTGGGAATAAAGCTTGATTGCTTCATAGATAAAGGATATTTTCTGAAAAGATGTTATCTTGGTTAAAAGATAACGGAAATTGCATGCCCAAGTGGAAGGTCCAAAGGGATTGTAATTTCGCCGTAGCGAATGAAGCCGCCCGGCATGAGATGGAGAAAAAGAAGCCGTACGACTAGAGACCTGTTTTTTCCAGATTATTTAAAACAGGTTTTGAACGGGAACTGGGCATCATTGCCGCCCACTTCAGCCGAGAGAGAGAGAGAGGAGAGAGAGAGAATTTCGAAATTCTTCAACCCTCTTGCTTCCCTTTGATTTGAGATGGATCCGGAGGGCAATCCCATACCGAGGCAAGCAAGAAGAAGCATCTCGGCGGCCGCGAGAAGGAGGAGAAAGGAGCTCGTTCGGACGGAGAGGAAGTATGACTTCCTTACGCCTCCATCGGAGCTTTACCCGGGGAGAAGGGAGCACAAATCGACGAACCCGCGATCGGTTGGGCATACTTCACTATTCGCGGATAGTGGTAGCACAAGTTGGAATGACTTGGGCATACTTCACTATTCGCGGATAGTGGTAGCACAAGTTGAAATGACTTGGGCATACGTCACTATTCGCGGATAGTGGTAGCACAAGTTGAAATGATTTGGGCATACGTCACTATTCGCGGATAGAGGTAGCACAAGTTGGAATGACTTGGGCATACGTCACTATTCGCGGATAGTGGTAGCACAAGTTGAAATGACTTGGGCATACTTCACTATTCGCGGATAGAGGTAGCACAAGTTGAAATGACTTGGGCATACGTCACTATTCGCGGATAGAGGTAGCACAAGTTGAAATGACTTGGGCATACGTCACTATTCGCGGATAGAGGTAGCACAAGTTGAAATGACTTGGGCATACGTCACTATTCGCGGATAGAGGTAGCACAAGTTGGAATGACTTGGGCATACGTCACTATTCGCGGATAGAAGTAGCACAAGTTTAGAGTTCTGACAATTCGGAGGTTGTCACCTAGTGTTATCCCGTTATAACGGAATTAACGGAGGCGACTGGGAATAAAGCTTGATTGCTTCATAGATAAAGGATATTTTCTGAAAAGATGTTATCTTGGTTAAAAGATAACGGAAATTGCATGCCCAAGTGGAAGGTCCAAGGGCGGAAAGATTGTAATTTCGCTCGTAGCGAATGAAGCCGCCCGGCATGAGATGGAGAAAAAGAAGCCGTACGGCTAGAGACCTGTTTTTTCCAGATTATTTAAAAAAGGTTTTGAACGGGGACTGGGCATCATTGCCGCCCACTTCAGCCGAGAGAGAGAGAGGAGAGAGAGAGAATTTCGAAATTCTTCAACCCTCTTGCTTCCCTTTGATTTGAGATGGATCCGGAGGGCAATCCCATACCGAGGCAAGCAAGAAGAAGCATCTCGGCGGCCGCGAGAAGGAGGAGAAAGGAGCTCGTTCGGACGGAGAGGAAGTATGACTTCCTTACGCCTCCATCGGAGCTTTACCCGGGGAGAAGGGAGCACAAATCGACGAACCCGCGATCGGTTGGGGTAAGCATTCTCATTTTGCTCAAATCCGATGATTTTGCTTGAATTTTGAATGATTTAGGGCTTGACCCGAATTTTAGGATTTTGAATGATTTTTTGAATGATTTTGAGATGCATGAACAACCTATGAGGCTAAGAATATGCAATGTGCAATTTTATTTGATGAAATCATGAGAATGACTCACTTTTTTCTCGCAAAATGAGAATTTTTCAAAATATGAGACGGAGTTCTTGCCTTGTGCTAGAACTAGGTCAAAATTCTGATTTTCAATGAGAAAACATGATTTTGGAAGATGAAAATGATTCATGCATGCCATTTTTTGAAAGAATAATGCTTATGTGCAAAAAATTGTGATTTTGTGCTTTAGGAAAGCAATGACGCGTTTCAAGTGATGAAAGACACGTTTTTTGATGCAAATAATGCTAGAAAAACTTTTGTGAATGCTTTTCTTTTGAAAATATGAGCACTTTTGAATATATGCTTTTGAAATGATATGAAGGACTGACGCTTCTTTTTGATGTGCTTGTCTACAGGAGAACAAGTCTAGAGGACCATCGGAGATAGCGGTCAAGCTTTGGCAGAGGATGCCGGACTTTGAGAAGAATGGGGTAAATCCCAAGGAGCTGGTTAGGGCTACTGGCCTGGATGCATTTGTAGAGGCTATCGGCAGGGGTGTTCACATCACCTCTAAGAGCAAGGGCTTGGTCCAGGCCCTTTCGAGTTCCTCGTGGGACAAGACACATAGCTTTCACCCGAGCCGGGAGAGCCGACAGTGACTCGCCGATTTCACAGCCTATTATCCGCCTACGCTCACCGGGAGGCCCATGAATTGGAGAGACCATATTACCGCCGAGGAGTTCCGTGCTTTGGTGGGTTTGAGCCGATTCCCAAGGGGCCGGGGATGGAGAGACGGAATGTCGAGGTGGCGCTCGTACTTGCATGCGTAATTTTGCTACTAATGATGTGATCGCCCGCCAGCCGGCTAGAGCATTCATATGGTTGATGCTATCACCACCATTTTCGCCAATTCTCGGTACGCCGGCTATGACTTGCCTCCTCGACTCTCCGGGAGGATGTTGATGGGATAGGGACGGTCTCTTGGGGAGAGGCCGGATTGGCGGAGCTCTACTTCTCTTGGACATGTACGCCGGAACAAAGCCGCTTCGATGGATCGCTTTTCTTTTGCCCTCGAGGTAGTCTCCTCTCTTTTCTTTTCTTTTCTTTTCCCGTCTTGAGACTTTTATAAGAGAGAGAATGACCTTTTGATGTTTTGAACATGCAGCCCGATTTTGCGAGGTGATCGGGTTCTTCCCTTGGAACCAGCCAGAGTGATGTCACCATCTTCCCCGCTATGGTTCGCCGGAGGGGAGATGCGAGAGATAAATTCACGGGAAGACCCGGATTACCTTCGATTACAAAATGGTGAGGCCGGTCATCAATGTGGATGGGCACGATGGAGTGGACTTCTACCCTCGGGGCAGGTATCCTGGAGATCTTGGCCGGGAGATGCCATCGAGGTGACGAGGCGCAGGAGGTGGCTCACCGGGCCGACATGTGATGTCATTTACTTGGGGGACCGCTTCTCGAGGCAGCATGGTCATGTTCCCCCACTAGATGCCATTACTCCTCAGATCCTCCAAAGACGGATGCTACAGCCTGTGGACCGGCCGAGGATGAGATTGCTAGGTACTGTGTGCGTGGCTGCAGAGGAGTATTTCGACATGGACACCCCTACGCCGTGTTTGTGAGCCGCACTGAGGACGCCACGTAAGCTAGTGAAGCCGGCGGTCACCAGTGGATATGGGGAGGATGAGCCTATCGACCCGCCGATCCCTCCCGCGCGCATCCGTCCTATGTGGTCCATGGAGTGCCGAGGAGGATGAGGATACTCCGTCCCCGATGCTAGGGAGCCCCAAGACACCTTGCCGCCCGATAGCACCGTAAGTGTACTCTTAGGGTCTTATTCCCTTTTAGCTTTCGCATTTTCTCGCTTTTGCAATTTTCGAGATTTTCTCGAGATTTTTCTTCTTTTTCTCGTGTTCCACCTCGCACTTACGATAGGCCGGTCAGTGTGTAATAGGGGCCGGAAGGACATGTGCCTGCCTCTTCTTCGAGGAAGCCGGCTCGCGCTTCGAAGGCGGCAGCCGGATGCACAGGAGCTCGGGCGCAAGAGACGGCACGTCTGGGGCACCGTCTACCTCATCGGCCTCGGAGTACTCTTCCAAAGGCCATGCCTCGGGCGGGGACCCAACGCCGACATTCTCCGGGAGCAAACTGGCCGAGTACGGCACGATAATGTCCATTTGTCTGACGTGAGCGACCAGGAGGACTTGATGAGGGAGGCTAGCATTTATGAGCTGAGCAGCGATGAGGAGGAAGAAGAATCGGAGGCCTAAGAGGTCTCTAGAATAGATTTGGAACGAAAACAAACAATTTACAATTTTTATGCACAATTTGTTTATTTTTTGCTTTATTTGGGCGCCGATGGGGCGAAAACATTGTATTTACATTTTATTTACTTTTCTAATTCATGCTTTTTCAATTTGCATATTATCTGAGCCTCTGGGGCGACTTTTTTGCTTGGAATTGGGGCTAAACTGGGACAAAATGATTTATAATGGTGTATGAATGCTTGAATGGCTTCGGATATGTTTTTGTACATGTGTTTTGGTTGAAAAAGTGGGGTGAAAACTCCCTTGGGCAGCAACTTTGGTTGCTGCGAGAATTTTTTTCCGCAGAGGGCTAATGTAGCCGTGCGGCATTGCCTTGAGGGCAAATGAAGCCGTGCGGCTTACAGCCTGTCTCGAGCTGGTTATTTTCTCGAATAAAAGCAAGGCTTGGCCATTTCATTTCATTTTCACTCTAGACTTGTCCCAATTGTTCCAGAGCATATTTTGGACCTAAAAGCACCATCTTTGAACACTTTGCGATGGAGAAGCCCGTTAGATTGCAAAGGGGGAAGCGAGACCATTTTCTATCCGGTCTTCAATCTTGGGCGAGACATAACTTCCAAAATCACAAGGGACTGCTTGATTCTTCCTTCAAGATCAAGTCTTTATGGCATTTGAGGGATCTCCCGCCCGATTGGGACTCCGTTGAGAGCCGCAAAGAAAGTTCTCGGGACGTCCGGAGACATGTTTATCGCTTTTCTTACAACGAAATTGTCCCAACGCACGAAGACTTCGTGAGCCTTGATTGGGGGTCCCGAGACCGAGGCTATATCTATTCCGCTGATCGGAGACGCGCCGGTGACGGTAAAGCTTGCATCTTTTCTCGCATTCCTTTGGGAGAGGCCGAGAGGATGATGGTAGCCCTGATAGGATTGACCTTTCCGATATCCCCAAAGGTGTGCCTGGGGTCTCCAGATATGGCCGCGACCACGGTGGCTATGGATGCTTTCATTCTCTCGCGTATTCTCTCGTCTGTTCACCGCCGAGTCCGCGGGGACTGTCATAGTGGCCTCTTGGACATGGTCGAGACTCGCAAGGCCGGGAAGGATATTGTCCCGCCGGGTCTTGGGAGAGACATTTCATGGGATCGATAGGATGGCTCGGGAGACCGTTTCATGAGGTCCGGAGTCCTGGCTATGTTGACTCGTGGCTGCAGGAGAGGCTTGGGGCTTTGCCCGGGGCTTTGCCGACTGGCCCTTGGGTGATTTCTCGGAGAGGTGCACCTAGGCAGCAGAACAGGGTAGCCGGGAGCCGATGATGGCTAGGCTATCCACTTCGGACATCCGTTGGTGGATACCACATTGGAGGTTGCGCACTGGGGAGGATATTTCAGGAGTCTTATGCCGTGAGGGTTCCAGTGATTCTCGCCGGTCGCCTTCTACATACCCCGCTTGGTATCCAGCGCTTTGGGGCTTTACAGAGCCATTGAGTGATTGGGAGGACATCCGGACCATGGAGGTGGTGTCATTGGATATGAGAGATCCGCCTTCTCTTTCTTCTCGAGGGCTTGGACATATACGCTTTCCCACCTGTGGCTATCTTCAGGAGCAGAAGAGCACCATCTTGACCACCGTCTACTTGGACCGGTACGAGAGGGAGATGGGAGCGACTCAAAGTTATCTTGGAGGATAGACGTCGAGCTTTATTGGGAGCCGACCGTGACTCGAGTAGGACTCGAGGGAGACCGAGGCTAAGGCGAGTTGCCATAACCAATCGTGTGACTTGGTCCGAGATATGGAGGCTCGGTACAAGAGATTGTCCGAGGTCGCTCCTTTGACCGAGGCTCGAGAGGGAGGAGGTGCGGACTCGTGCTCTGGATAGAGAGAGCACTCATTGACACGGGGTTGGTAGAGGCTCCAGTGAGGATACCAGAGGTCGGGATGAGGGATACCGACATTATTGAGAAGAAAAGGAAGAAGACTCGACGAGGTCGAGGAAAAGGGAAGAAGACCAAAGAAGACTCAAATAATGACGACCGACAAGTCTTTTCTCAAGATCCTCTTATTGCCATTTGCAAACACATTAGTTTATTTAGGCATTTTATTGTATTTTAGATCTTTTTAGCAAAGTTAGCAGAGTTAAGAGGTAGACCGTGCTTGAACTCATCAAGAAGTTTTTAACTTGTAATGAACAAGAAATATTATCTTAAAATTAATCAAGACACATTTCATGGAAATTCAAATGTCTTTATTGATTGGGACCCGTTTTATGAAAACCGAAATACCCTTTATTATTTAGGACGCACTTCATGGAAGCTTGATTGTCCTTTTTATTGTTTAGACCGAACCATATATGGCCGCCACGTTCCCCTTTACAAGAAAGGCTAAGGGGCTCAGTCTACGTAGTTCATTCCGGTGAACCAAATTTTTTATGTGCACTCGTTTTTTGCCTAGACCGCCCTTTTGGGGTTTTCACTTAGCCGGGCATTACTCTTTTTGCACTAAGATTTTTTTTTTTTTTTTTTTATATGTGCAACCCCGTCTTTTGCCTAGACCGCCCTTTTGGGGTTTTCAAATTAGCCGGGTATTACTCTTTTTGCACCTTTTTTTTTTTTTTTTTTTTTTTTTTTCTTTTTTTTTTTTTTTTTTTTTTAGATATAGTATCTTCGGAGTTTATCACCGTTGACTGGGTGGACAAAGGGATTGCCATCCAAGTCCGCAAGCTTCATTGCTCCTCCCGACGTATCTTCGCACCACATAAGGGCCGATCCAGACGGGTTCCCATTTTCCTGTGGGGTTGTCTCTCGGTAGGGGGCTTTACTTTCAAAGACTAAGTCGCCCTCTTTGATGTCTCCGGCCTTGACCTTTTATCAAACGCTTCCGCCATTCGCCTCCGGTAGGCTCGGGTGTGTTCCATGGCTTTTAGCCTTCTCTCATCAAGGTGGCTAACTCATCATGCCGGCCGCGCAACCATTCCACTTCATTGACACTCTGTTTTCCAGAGGACCCTTAATGACGGGATTTCCAACTCCACCGGTAACACCGCTTCCATCCCGTAAGTTAGGGCAAAAGGAGTTTCTCCCGTGGCCGTTTCCGACAGACGTTCAGTAGCCCCAAAGTGCTAGGTGCAGCTTTTCGGGCCAATCACGACCACGGATGGCCATCTTCCTGATGATCCGCTCGAGTGTCTTATTAGCAGCCTTCCACGGCTCCATTGGTCCGAGGTCTCGTACGGGGACGACTTGTGGCGAGTAACTACGAATTCTCGACAGTCTATTGCAGCCTCCTTCGAAGTGTGACCCATTATCGAAATGATCTCGCTGGGCACCCCATATCTCGCACATTATGTTTTCCTTTGATGAACCGGGCCACTTTTCTCGGAAGTGAGGACCTTGTAGGACTTGGCTTCTACCCACTTGGTGAAGTAGTCGATGGCTACCAACACGAACTCATGCCCATTGCTTCCTCGCCGGATATTTTCCCTATCACGTCAATGCCCCAAGTTGCAAACGGCCAAGGAGTCGTCATGCAAGATGTGTCATGAGGTGGGAGATGGTTGAGGTTGGCAAACCGCCGGCATTTGTCGCAGGTTCGGACGCGCCGAACGCAGCCTGCCTCCATGGAGATCCAGTAGTAACCCATTCGAGGATCACTTGCATCGTGGCTCGGCATTCATGTGAGGACCGCAGGGACCATTGTGGACTTCGGTCATCAACTCTCCGGCTCTTTCTTGAGTGACACATAAGAGGAGTGGTCCTTGATAGCTTTCTTGTATAGGTTGCCCCCTAGAATGACATAATGGGAGAAGCCAACCTTTTCAGTGGCTTGTAAGCTCTTTGGCTCTACACCTTCTTCGGTCTACCTTCTTCGTCTCGAAAGCCGACTCTCCGTCTTTGAGGAATTGGTAACTGATTGTACCAAGGTTCCTTTATAGGCTCGGGTCCTGTGTCCACTTCACAAATGTATGGGGCTTCTCTTCTACCCACTCAAGGGCTTTATGGCTTTTCCTGGGGATCTCTACCAATGAGGCTAGAGTAGCTAGGGCATCTCGCGAATCTGTTCTTTCCTCGGCAAGTAGTGGAAGGTCACTTCTGAACCAGCCCGATCAACTCCTCCATACGGGCATGATACCGTTGCAGACAGGGTCCACAGCCTTCCACTTGTTGGAGACTTGGTTGATGATCGTGGCCGAGTCTCCGTAAACTTCGAGCTCCTTGACATTTCTTTCTAAGGCAGCCTCCAAACCAAAGCAATGCAAAGGCTTCATACTCGGCGACATTGTTCGTGGCAGGAAAGTTCAACTTGAGGGCTATGGGGTATGCTCATCTTTAGGATCGACCAATAGCATTCCTACACCATTTCCTCTTTTGTTAGCGGCTCCGTCAAAGAACAATTGCCATCTATTCTCGTGCTCAATCGCAAAGATCCCTTCATCCGGGAATTGGGGTTCGTGCCCTCTCGTCTTCATTACTGGGAAGTTCGCCAGGTGATCCGACAATGCTTGACCCTTGATGGCCTTTCTCGGTCACATAATTGAGGTCGTATTCTGCCAAGAAGAAAGACCACTTCGCTAGACGCATCGAGAGGGAAGGCTTGTCAAAGATGTACTTGATGGGGTCCATTTTCGAGACCAAATTCACAGGGTGGGCTTGCATATAATGCTTCAATTTGCCGACTACCTGCACTACCCCTGCACAAGTCTTTTCACATGCCGAGTAATTGAGCTCACTCCTGTAGCTTCCTGGGCCGACAAAGTAAATGGCATTTTCTACCCGAGAGTCTTTCTTTTCCCGAGCAAGCATAGCCCCAATTGCCGTGTTCATGACAGTGAGATAGAGCAGAAGAGGCTTCGTCTATGTGGGGGCATAGTATCGGGGATGTACTAAGTATGCCTTGATCCGGTCAAAGGCATCTTGGCATTCTTCGGTCCATTCTGCGTGTCCACATTCTTCTTCATGAGCTTGAAGATGGGCTCGCACATAGTGGTCAACTGATTGACGAAACAGCTGATGTACTGCAATTTACCCATGAAGCTCTTGACTTCCGTCTGGGTTTGAGGTGGCCTCATATCCATGATGGCTTTGATCTTTCGGGGGTCAACTTCTATACCTCGCTCCGTGACCATATACCCAAGCACCTTTCCCCTTGTCACTCCGAAGGTGCATTTGGCGTGTGGTTTAGTCTCATGGAATGTTGTCTCAACCTCTCAAAGAATTTTCGTAGGTCAACAAAGTGTCGCCCACCCTCTCCTTTGGAGCGGATTATCATATCATCTACGTAGACCTCAATCTCCTTGTGGATCATGTCATGAAAAAGTGTGGTCGCCGCCCTTTCGTAAGTAGCCTCGGCATTCTTGAGCCCGAATGGCATTACCGTATAATGCAGGTTCCCCATGGTGTGGTGAAGGTCAGTTCTTTCTTGGTCTTCCTTGGCCATCTTGATCTAGTTGTAGCTCGCAAAACCATCAACGAA
The DNA here is from genome assembly GCA_022495995.1 of Adenophora triphylla var. japonica. Lineage (NCBI taxonomy): Eukaryota > Viridiplantae > Streptophyta > Magnoliopsida > Asterales > Campanulaceae > Adenophora > Adenophora triphylla. The sequence goes on along the minus strand of JAFEMH010001605.1, from coordinate 124,926 downwards.
GGATTTGACTTCGTAGTTGGGCCGTGGAGTCCACCAGGATGTCTATGTTTGGCGAGGGTAGTCGTCTTTGGGCCGGCCTTGTTCAGTATCTCGGAAATCCACACAGCCGCACCTTCCCATCGGGCTTGGTTACGGTCACGATGTTGGACAACCATGTCGGGTATTCAATGACTCGATGAACCCTACCCGCAAAGAGCTTCTCAATTTCTTCTTTGACCTGTAGAGACCATTCCGGCTTGATCTTTCTCGCCTCGCTTTACCGGTTTAGCATCTCGGTGCTAGAGGGATTCTGTGCTCTACTATCGAACCTGTCTAGCCCCGGCATATCCTTGTATGACCATGCAAACACGTCGACGTATTCTCCGAGCGCTCGATCAACTGTCCCTTTCAACCCCCTGGAAGAAGCTTCCAATCTGTGTCTCTTTAGGTTCCTCAATAGTACCCAAGTTCACACTTATCAAAACCTCCTCGGGCACTTGGGCCCGATTTTCCTCTTTTTACGAAACCCGCTTAAAGATTTCTTTAATGTATTGTTCGTTTAGTGTGTTTGCATCTTGTTCAAATGATTCATTATTAACCGTTGTTAAGTTTTGAGTTAATTTATCATTTGTTAAGTTGGCAATAAGAGGATAATCGTAAAGATTTGTCATTTCATTCAAAATAAGGGGAAAGATGACATCGATTACATTTTCATAATCCTCGGGCGTGAGGCCTTCTGGATGACTTCCGAGGACCTGGAATTCAAAGATTCCCGACTCGACCGAAAAGACGCTACCGACTCTGGACCCTACGCTACTTATTGACTCGAGGGGGACTTGACAAGGGTTGGACCGGGATCTCACTCCTTCTTGCCGTTCCGGGAGTAGCAGCCTTGCCAGCGTTCTTGAAAGTTGGAGACTTCGAACCGATCAAAAGCTTGCCGGAAATCATTGATGGCCTGCACTTGTGGAAAGATGGTGAGGGGAACTAAAGTAACTTGTTGCAATCTTTCGCCTAGCTCTTCCGTAGCGACCGGACTCTTTGATCAAATGTCTCGGTTCATTTTGTCGACGCACCGCCGATAGGTCATCTTTTCCTTGCCAATCTTTGATACCACCACCTCAAGATAGCCAATAGGAGGGTTGGCTTGAATGATGCTGATAAAGTCTTCTTCGGGAGAGACTTTGATCCTTCCCGGATTGGCCAAATACTCTATAAAGCTTTCTGTATTCGTCTTCTAGATCTGCTAGCTTTTTGTTGAATCTTACAATGGCAACAAACTCAGAATTTTCTACTTCAAGAGGATCACTGATCATAGGGATATCAGGCTGGACTGTGCTTGGGGTGACGGGTTCCTTGACAGGTTCCTTGGCATAACTGACATAGTAGTCAAACTTGCCCGAAGGCTCTCCCAAAGTTCCTACGCTCTTGTCCCCAGCTTCGTATCTTTCCTTAAGCTTCTGCTGTGTGGACTTTCTCTTCTTCTTCTTCCTTGAAGGAGCGTCCTCATTGATCCATTCTTGATACTCATACTCTAAGCAGTCTTCACAATCACATACATCATACCAGATGTGAGGCTTGGGTTGAACTGGGATAGCCCCTCCAATTGCTTGGTCATTACCGTTGTGGATTACCATGTTGGCCATTTTGACACTGAAAAGCTGACAAAACTGAGGATTCTGGCGAACTGTCTGAGGATTCTGCACTAACAAGTTGCTGACCCGGTGTTCTCACCCACTTCTTTCTCGCTGCGGGAAAGGGATAGGAAAGGTTTAGACTCGGGGTAGGTGTTTAGACTGAAGGCTCAATATGCAAATTAGAACCTTCAAGTTTACTTAAAACAGTGTCTTTTATTAATATCTATTTGGTTGGAAAAGGGATTCTGCCCTTCTTTTTTCACAACTACTCTAGATCCTGGATCAGTGGGTTCCGTCACTACGTCTATAAGCCCCTCGTATTCCACCTGTATTTCGACCTCCCAGGGTGGACAGCCCCGGGCGAGGGTCCTATAGGGCACGCGGATCCCACCGACCGAGAGTAAAGAACGCTCCTATCGGGTCTAGCGGGTCATAGGACCTTTCAACGCACGAGCGATGCGGATTATAGTCAAGGCAATACCGGGAAAGTCTCGTCTCTCTGCCTTGACGGATCTTTGGCAGAGTTTCGCTTGAGCGAATGACGGTTTCTGACTTTCGGTAATGTCTGAGAGAATAATAGGCATGGGTCGGGCAGTAAAAAGCCTGATGACACAGTGTCACATTGAACTTCGTTGCATACGCAGTGCGTGGGTCGGAATCGAAGTCAATGCCGGTCAAGATCTTGCCAATTTTTCCTTGTCGGAATTTTGGCAAAGCTTCGCTTGAGCGAAAGATCTTTTGATTTTTGGCAAAGACTCGGTCTTGACTCTTACGCATTCCGTGCGGGTCAAGGTCAATAGTCAATGTCGGAGTCAAGATCCCACCGATTTTTCCTTGTCGGAATTTCGGCAGAATTTCGCTTGAGCGAAAATCTTGGCTTCCGTTATGAGCTAAGGCTTGACCTTTACGTGGGTATGCAACTGGGCTATATGACACGGACTAGACCAAAAACCAACCAAAAGTCACGGTTTTGAAACGTGTGACACCTGACCGTGCATCGGGTCGACACCGGCCATGTGGGAGGTTGGGATGATTCCGTGCGCGCCGGGAGCATCGTAAGGCCGCCCGTGATCGCAGCTGGAACCACCTCGGGTTTGAAGGACGTGCGTGCAAAAGTGTACATGATATATCAGGTGCGCGTAGTGTGCGGTCTCCTAAAAATGTTCCTTTTTGAGTTAAAACAGAGATTTTCATAATGTGTTTTAAAGGAATGATTTTCGGGACGAGGAAAATGCAACACGTAAGCACGTAAATTTTCGGGAGCCCCGTCGGCCATGAAGCCTGAGTAGCCCCAAGCCGCTAGGACTGCCGAGATTAACCATGATTTTTCCCCGGTGGAATTGCCACCGAGGTCGCCCCTGGCCGAATCCAAGGAGGATTGAGCCGTACGACTGCATGGATCAATTTTCCAGGTTCCACTTCTTTTGCTATTTTTCGGGTTGTTTCCCGTTTCAAAGTATGCACAGATTCCAAGATGCAAATGATGCAATGCATGGTAAAGAAAGCAAGCACGATTAATGAAATCGGCGATGGGAGTCTAACCCGCTCAAAGGGAAAAGCTTTTTTTATATTTTTTTTTTCAAAATTGTTTGAAAAGGGATACTGGTACGTGGTTTGTTAAACCACCGGTTATCCCAACTCCCACGTCAGGGAGTGTATAGGAAGGGTAAGTGGTTTCCACCTATATACCGAGTATCAATTTTTTTGTTTTTGAAAATAAAGCTTTTCTCCTTTGGGTTTCCCCAGCGGAGTCGCCAAACTGTGAATGTGGTGCCCAAATTCTCGTTGGATTCACGCGAGTTTGAAGACATCCGAGTTATTTGAAAAACGGAGTCGCCACGCCATTTTGATTACCTCAAAACTTTGAAAAAAAGGTTTTATGGGTTCGGAGGTTAAGTTATCCCTTGGGAAGAACGTTTGGCGTTCACCCAAGGTGCCTTGCCGGAGCAAGTCTCCCATGATTTCAGTAATCGTGCTTGCTTGCGTGCTTTCTTGTGTGCATGTGTTTGAGAAAAAAGGGGGGAAATGTCCCAAGTTGTCTTCCGGACGTACAAACCATTTGTTGGTTGTCGCTCGGGATTCCTTGGAATTTTATGTATTTGGGATTATGATCCCGTCCTCATCTTATGACTTGTGATCATCGCATTTTAACCTCGGGACCCTCGGGACTTGCGTGATCGAGAGAATGACTCTCTTTTGGTCAAAGATGAGGTTCTTTAGAAAAGGAGGGTCCTTAGCCCATCAATCCTACGCTTTAAGACGGTCGAGCTCGTATAGAGGCTTCATACTCTTTCTTAAGCGATAATCGGAGATATAGGGTTCAAGGTGTCCCTTTTCTAAAGAGATATGGAACCTTTAATGGAAGGAACGATGTAAAGATAGGATCTTTTACACCGGTCCGTTCCAAGGTTGGGGGATAGGGGAAATGCATGATGAAAAATGACTCTTTAATGAAAAGATGACATTTTTGGTTTTAGCAAATGATGCTTTTTGATTGAAAGAAATGATCTTTATGCAAGTGATGCGTAAAGATAGGATTTTTATGCAAATGATGCATTGGAAAAGGTTTTTGAATGCAAATGATGTATTTTTATTGAAAAGATTGGATTTTTATGTGCAAATGATGCATAAAAATGACATTTTTATTTGAAAATGGGGGTTTTAGGTGCAAAGGATGCACCTTTATGAAAAAGACTACATTTTTATGACAAATGAGGTCTTAATGCATGCAAGAGGGAAAGGGGGTGATAAAGATGTGATCTTTATGAATAAATGCCAAGTCCCAAGCAAGATATATGAATGCAATGAGCAAGTATATCAATTAAAAGCAAGGTTAGGGCGTGCGAGGTTACCAATCGCTTCCTTTGCTTTTTTGGTCGGAGCTAGGAGGAGAGGTTGGTCTTGGGTCTTCAAGGAGGAGGGAGATGACTTCTTTAGCTTCTTCTTCATCTTCTTGAGCCTTCCCCAATATTCTTCACGTCTTGGGAGTGACTGATTGTGAGTGTATTGCTATGGATTGTGTGTATTGTGTGTTGAAATGGGTAGAGGAGGGCTCTATTTATAGGCAGTCTGGATAAGGCTAATGAAGCCGTGCGGCTAGGGACAGCGAGCTAATGCAGCCGTGCGGCATTATCCCTTGTGACTCAGCATTTCTAGAACCATGCAAGGTGGCAAATTCTAGAACCCTCTTCCTAATTAAGAAAAACGTGTTTCTTAATTAGGAAGGCTCCCTTCAGCCCTAAATTTAATTTGGGACTGTTCCAGAACATTTCCGGAACACTAGGAAGGTCCGGGGAATTACCGGGAAACTTACCGAAATTGCCGGGAAATTTAACCGGAAGGCATGAGCCATATTTGGGTACTTACACCCCCTACCCAAAATCGGAAGCCGGTCCCACAAGTAGATCACAGACTTCACCGACCCCCGAGTCTTCATCTTGCTCAGCTGCTTCGACACGAAGCCATCTCCGCCCTGCGATTTCAAAAAGTAGAAAGATGTCAAAAAAAAAGAGAGTCTGCATTTGCATTTGCACAAAAAAAAAGAAAGGAAAGCATACATATGCATCATGCAACACAAAGTTCTGAAAAAAATTCGGCAGCATAATGGCATGCAATGAGCCTAGCCCCAATTTTCTCACACAAAAGAAGACAGTTTTCGGCAAATCCCAATCAACATTCATTCATACATGAAGAAAAATTCATACAAGGAGTCAACGGAAGTAAAAACTCCGTCCCATTTTCATAAAGTAACATGCATACATTCATTCAACGGAAGTGAAAACTCCGTCCCATTTTCATAAAATAACATGCATACATATCATTCATGGAGTCATCATCTCATTGCAAAAAAAAAAAGGGGGAAGCATACATGCATACATTCATTGCAACAAAAAGGTCCGTCCCGGATTTGAGAAAATTCTCATCATCTCATGTTTCAAAAAAAAAAAAATTGTGGCAAAAATGCCAATTCTTTCCCCAAGCAAAATGCACATTTTGAGTTACCCATATACTCATTGCAACATGCACAACATCAAAATCCAATTTCAGTGTCAAGAACACAATTTTCGAAATTCAAGTCACGATTTTCGAATTTTTCACTACAATTTTCGGATATTAAAAAAAAAATGGCGAAAATGCCAATTCTTTTTCCAAACAAAATGCATATTTGGGTCACCCATATATTCATTACAACATGCAAAGCATCAAAATCAAAATCCAAGGCCATGAGCATCGCAATTTTCGGATTTTTCAAAAAAAAAAAAGAAAAATCACCAAAAATCAATTTCAAACAAAAATCGATAAAGGGAACGAAGAGATTCGAAGTATACCGTTCGGAGACTCGGATCGGTGGCCCAATGTTGCCAAGCATCGGGGTAATGCTCCTCCGCAATCGATTGCGAAAGTGTGTAATGCCTCCTCATTCGAACGAGCTCTAATCGCCTCTCCGCGACCGGACCGCGTCCTTGGCCTTGAAAGGCAACTCCCCCGTGTTCCATTGCTTGAAAATCAAAGAAAATAGAAGATTTTTGAAGGTTTTTGAGCCAAAAATGGCGGAACCCTCGGCTTTCTCTCTCCTCTCTCGCAAGAACTGGAAAATAGTGAGGAAGAAGGAGAAGGGCGGCGCGCCTTTTTAAAACCCCTCTGGACTTCACTCCTATCCGCGCGGATAGGTTTGAAGGGTCAAAAAGACCCTTTTGCCCTTTAAAAATCCAGAACTCTGCAATTTGATCCCAGACTTAACGGAGAATAACCAAAGTTAACCAAAGTTAACCCCCTTTCAAAGAAATCATCAACGGCAGTAAAACGTAAGTCCGATTTCTCCGAGAAAGCTAACGGAATCCCGTTTCTTTCATCAAAATCATCCCCGGCAGAAAAACGTAAGTCCGATTTCTCCGAGAAAGCTAACGGAATCCCGTTTCTTTCATCAAAATCCTCCCCGGCAGTAAAACGTAAGTCCGATTTCTCCGAGAAAGCTAACGGAATCCCGTTTCTTTCATTAAAATCCTCCCTGGCAGTAAAACGTAAGTCCGATTTCTCCGAGAAAGCTAACGGAATCCCGTTTCTTTCATCAAAATCCTCCCCGGCAGTAAAACGTAAGTCCGATTTCTTCGAGAAAGCTAACGGAATCCCGTTTCTTTCATCAAAATCCTCCCCGGCAGTAAAACGTAAGTCCGATTTCTCCGAGAAAGCTAACGGAATCCCGTTTCTTTCATCAAAATCCTCCCCGGCAGTAAAACGTAAGTCCGATTTCTCCGAGAAAGCTAACGGAATCCCGTTTCTTTCATCAAAATCCTCCCCGGCAGTAAAACGTAAGTCCGAGAAAGCTAACGGAATTCCGTTTCTTTCATCAACGGCAGTAAAACGTATGACCGATTTCCCCGACGAATACGTCTGAATTTCCCCATCAAAGTTAACGGAATCCCGTTTTCCCCAACAAAAGCCAAAGGAACCCCTCGATTCCATCCCCAGCAGCATTTCGAACTACGATTGGCTTGATTCCTCTTAAGGATACGTAGGTAGCCTACCATAGGTCCAGCCACCCGACCAAAACGGTCACCCTCTCCTTTGGCAGTAGACGAAGAACACCAAAGGATCACCCATCCCAGACCATTAAGGGAAAACGTTTCAAACCAAGGTCCGAGGCACCTAAAAAGCCATCATCATCAAGGTCCGAGGCACCTAAAATGCCATCATCAAGGTCCGAGGCACCTAAAACGCCATCTTCAAGGTCTGAGGCACCTAAAACGCCATCATTACCAGGTTGACACCTCAAAATAGTCATTTCAGGGTCACAGACCCGAACTACGACTGGCTTGATTCCTCTTAAGGATACGTAGGTAGCCTATCATTAGGTTCAGCCATCAGACCCAAAATGGTCATTCCTATCCCCAGCAGAGCGGATATACAACTTCAGACCGAAAATGGTCATTCCTATCTCCAGCAGAGCGGATATACAACTTCAGCCATCAGACCAAAATGGTCATCTCTTATCCCCAGCAGAGTTCCTCTCAGCAATCGACTGCAGAACTCGCTCACTAGGTTGACGCCTCAAAATAGTCATTCCAGGGTCGAAGACCCGAGCTACGGCCGGCTTGATTCCCATTCGGGATACGTAGGTAGCCTATCGCTAGGTCCAGCCACTCGATCACTTGATCATCCTGTCAAATATGGAGCCTTACTCTTATCGACGACCCCGCTTCCTTCGAAAGCGCCCGTCGCCGAGGGCACTTGTAAGTGCTCCAATTTGAGTTGTTAGAATTTTCGTTAGAAAATTAACGAAAGTTTTAACATTTCTAACATTTTTAACAATTCCTAACATTTCTAACAAAGTGGGGATAGATTAGGGATTGCCATTTTAAGATAAACCATGGAAAAGAATCAAAAAAGCAAAAGAAATGGTCAAAAACCCGAAATAGAAGTGGCTGGGACATTTTCTGGCTGTCTAATTTGAATTTTATTCTTCCTGTCCAAAGCCTGGAGCAGCATTTAATGAACAGTGCACGCCTTCAAGACCATCCGCGCGGACAAGAATGAAATTTCCAGGCCTATAAATTGAACCCCTCAGCTTCACTTTTCAAGAGAGACACAACATATTTCACAACTGCACCTTGGCGAAAATAGGGAGAAAATAGTGAGAATTCACTAGAATTGTCACTCTTTTCTTGATTATTTTCCCAAATCACCTCACTCACTCTCAAATTCAAACCCTAAACACATTCAAGCCTTGAATCCATTCAACAAAAACTCAAAAGAAGATAGGTATAACCTCCTTCTCCTCACCCTAAAATTCTCTCATCCATGCATGCATTTTCAAACTCCAAAATGTAGTTTGTTCATCTTCTTGCCCTAGATCCAAGAAGATCACCATGGAAGTTCATCTCCATGGTTGATCTTCTACAAGGATCAACATTCTCTTCAAAGTGCTCTTACTTACTTGCAAATGCATTTTCAAAACCCTAAAAATCATTTTTATACATCAAATCTTCATTTTCAAAGGATAAAATTTCCATTCCCAAGCAAATGAAGTGCTTAGTCCTAATGTACCCTAAGGATGGCTTGATATAGTTGATTCACCACTAAAATATTAAATGATCACTAATCAAAGCCTAAGGAAATGGGGACAAGCATGGATGCCAAATCCCCTTTAAAATCATGTTTTTCTTCTTGAGAAGTTGCTGTCCAGTAGCAATTTTCTATGACCCCAGTCCATGGTCTAATATTTTGGACACATATAAACTTGGAATTTGGTGTTGACTACAAAATACTTTTTATAGCCAACATCCAGAGATTTTCATATCTGAGATTTCCAGAAGGTTTTGATCCACCAAATCAACTCCAAATGGGAAAGTTCATCTACAGAAATCTTATTTAAGGTGTTTTGAACAACTTTCATTCTCGGACTTTCCTCAGATTCTGAGATTTTTAAGCCCTTAAACCCATTTTAAAATAAAGTGTCCACTGCCTTTTTCATTCTGGCAGAAATGTGTTTCAACTTCAAAAAATCTTTTGAGCCCCAAAACTCAACCCAAAAATCATACCAAAAATCATGGGATTTGTTCAAAGTCTAATAAAGAGTTCCCAATTTTTACTTTTCAGATTCAACTTATTTTGGCCAAAACACACACACACACACACACATATACAAATGATCTTAAATGTTTGGAAGACTCGTTTTACGAGGCATTCCGGGTGAACACTAACGTTCTTCCCGGCATGTAACGTGACCTCCGAACCCAAATCTCTGATCTCGGGCATTTTTCAAAGTTTTGGCCCTCAAAATAAAAATGGCGTGGCGACTCCGTGTGTTTTTTCGATTGATTTTCAAAGAAAAGAAAAACAAACAAAATCTTTCGAAAAAAAAATGGAACTCAACATCGTTACACCTAGTGACCTTCTTAAGGCACAAAAGGGCATAGGATGAGTATAAAGATTCAATCTTTATACCCCTCCCCTAGTCCCCTTGGTACTTGAAGCATCTCTTAGAACGAGATGATGTAAAGGTCCTATCTTTACATCATTTCTTCCACCTAAAGATGCTATAGACGGATTCTCCTTTAGAAAAGGATGAACCTGTAAGTGCTCCAATTTGAGTCGTTAGTATTTTCGTTAGAAAATTAACGAAAGCCCTAACATTCCTAACATTTCTAACAATTCCTAACCTTTCTAACAAAGTAAGGGTAGATTAGGGATTGCCATTTAAGGTTAAACCAAGAAAAGAATCTCAAAAAGAAAAGAAATTGTAAAAAACCCGAATTGGCAAGCTGAAAAACAGCAACCAGTTTGAATATTTTGAAAATATTCCTTGTGTCCAAAGCCTGCAGCTGCAATTAATGAACAGTGCACGCTGCCACAATGATCCGCGCGGAAGAGGCCTATAAATTAAGCCCTTCAGTCTCAGAAATAAGAAGGAACAACAACTCACAGCAAGCACCTTGGCAAAAATCTTGTAGAAAACAGTGGGAATTCCCTTGAATTGCCACCTTTTTCTCAATCATTTTCCCAAATCTCACTCACTAATCACTCTCAAATTAAAAGCTTCAAACACAAAACACAAAAGAAGATAGGTATAACCTCCTTCTCCCTACCCTAAATCTCTCATCCATGCATGCATCTCATACTTTGAAGATGTAACTTGCTCATTTCTTGCCCTAGATCCAAGAGGATCACCATGGAAGTTCATCTCCATGGATGATCCTCTACAAGGATCAACATTTCTTTCAAAATTATTTTTACTTCTTACAAACATATTTTCAAAACCCTAAAAACCATTTTCACAACAAAAATCTTGATTTCAAAGCTAAATCTCCCCTTCCCAAGCAAATGAAATGCTTAAGTCCTAATGTACCCTAAGGATGGCTTGATATAGTAGATCACCACTAAAATGTCTAGTGACTACTAATCAAATCCTAAGGATATGGAGATAAGCATGGATGCCAAACCCCCTTTAAAATCATGTTTTTCTTCAAGAGAAAGTTGCTGTCCAGTAGCCTTTCTCTAAGATCTCTGTCCATGGTCTAATTTTTTGGACATACAGAAACTTGGAATTTGGTGTTGACTAAAAAATACTTTTTGTATCCAACATCCAGAGCTTTACAGACATATTTTTACTTTATTTTTTGCGTGAGTATAACTCCCTTTTTCAAATTGTCTTTTAAAGGTCAGTTCATCAGTCTCTGGAAATCCAGATTTCATATCTGAGATTTCCAGAAGGTTTTAGTCCACCAAATCATCTCCAAATGGAAAAGATCTTTTACAGAAACCTTATTTAAGGTGTTTTGAACAACTTTCATTCTCGGAATTTCCCCAGATTTTGAAGTTTTAAAGCTCTTAAATCTGTTTTAAAATCAAATGTCCACTGCCTTTTTCATTCTGGCAGAATTGGTTTCCAACTTCAACAAATCTTTTAAGTACCAAAACTCAACCCAAAAATCATACCAAAAATTATGGGACTTGTTTAATGTCTTATAAAGAGTTCCCAATTTTTATTTTTCTCAGTTTAAACTTATTTTGGCCAAAGGAACACACACACACACACACACACACACACAAATGGTTTTTAAGCTTGGAAGACTCGTTTTTGTTGGTGTAATGCCCTAGGCTTTAGTTATGTTTAACTGAAAACCGTTATGTATCATCTTTATCGTTTATGTTTATTATTTGATTATTATATAGTTTGCATATTTATTGTAATAATCTCCGTCCCTAATTATTAAGAGAATAATTAGTATAATTGTCAATGGATAATCATATGATGATTATATGCATAGAGATGCACATTGAAATTATGGATACTTGTTAGAGAACAAGTGGCTGGACATGAACCGCATGAGATTTATGACATGGTCAAGTTTCATAAGTAAATCTCATAAGGTTACTTCATTTAATCCCTAGACCTGAGATTATCATGTCCTTACATGTGATGAAAAGTCATGTTTGATTTTAGTCAAACGATATCTTAACACGATATCTATAAAGGCTATCTTTGGCATGATCGGATTCATGATGGGAAGGATGATAAGTCAAGATGGAATTTGTCCCTCGGAAGAGAGATGTTTTGCTTGGGCCCCTCGATGAGTGATAATGATGAAAGTGTATGGCCGTACCCCAATATGATTGGAATTATCATTATACTCAAGGAATCGAGAAAGCATTGAACATAGACAAGTTGACAATGAACATGACTTGTGTTCAATATAACATCGTGAGACAAAGGGAGAAATGGAAGTACACCGTTGGAAACGTGAACTCTTACGTTACATTATTTGGGTAGACATAATGGCTTGCTAGAGTTCGCTTATGTCTTATGAGGTTCGATATGATCGAACTCATTGCCAACATAATGTAATCCTATTGGGTCACACACAACTAGAATGAATTGGTTAAACCGGAGGAAGAATGATTGAGAGTTTCAGTATCTGGCTATATATGTCACGCGACATATTAAGCCAATGGCTTAATATACCGCGCGACATAATAGGCCCGTACGCGGTTTGACAGCCTGTCTCTCCTAATACGATTAGGAGAGGTATTCCTACTATTGTAGTATAAATACAAGGGTTCTGTCAGACCTAAAAGCTAGCCGAAATTTTTCTAGCAAAATTCATAATTAAATACTCTCAATATTCTTCAAGGTTTAGATCTAGCAATCATCAAGAAGTTGTTCTTGGATTCATTCAAAGGTGTGGATACCGAAAGAGGGTCTTCGCTCGTTCATCGATCAAGGCCTAGAGTTCAAGCAAAGTTGAAGAACGAAGTTTGTGATTCGATATCACATAATCAAAATCGTTCGATAGCTCAAGACCGGAAAGCGTTTCAAGGTTGGTTTAATTCTATCTCATTCATAGGTTTCAAATTAATTGTATAGAACGGATCCTAGGGCTTCTTGGGTTTTATGTTTTAATGCTTAATTCCGCTGCGCATGGACCCGTAAAACCCAACAGTGGTATCAGAGCCCCGTTCGTATGATTAAGTTTGAATTAACATGCTAGATTTAAGATATAAATTGTTTATATGCTTATTGCATGTTTTGTATGTGATAGAATTTTTTAATTGTTTATGTGAAACAATGTGAAAATCGTTTTCGAAATATGCTGAATTAAATCTGTAAAAAGGATGTTTTACGTGATTTAATTACATGTAATCTGTATTGGTTCGAATCTGGAAATCCTGTTACTTGGCTGCTTAAGTCGCGCGACATATTGAGCCATGTGGAATTCTGGTTATCCGGCCTGTTAGGTCGCGCGACATATCAAGCCTCTGGCTGATGTTGTCACGCGACATAATAAGCCAAAGCGGGCGAGAATCTGTTTGTTCAATTTTTTACGCTGTTATCGTGATTGTGTTTTACAATCCGATATGTTGATATGAAAACTGGATGTTATAAGATTGAGTTGATAAGTCCGCGATAGATTGATTCATTGATATACATGATTAATTGATTAAAATATGATTTTAATAATTATTGCTATGTATATGAAAATGTTGGATGTTATAAAATTGAGTTTATAAGTCCATGCTAGATTGATTCATTGATATGCATGATTAATTGATTAAAATATGATTTTAATAATTATTGCGATGCATGAATTATTTGTTCTTAAGTGTTAAGAATTTTATTAGATGTTTAGTTGAAACATTGAATTATGATTTCCTAAAATGTTTAGTTGAAACATGATATTTAGTTTCCTAATATGTTTAGATTTAGACATTGTAAATTTTGGATCTTATGATTGTTTATGGAAACAAGTCATAAATACGCGAAATTTTAAAAGGAAACTAATTGTTTATAAAAGGTAGTGATTATGTTGCCAAATCGAGTTGATTTCTAATTGTGCATGACTAGGAGAGTTCTGTCTAAGGAAGAGTTGGTACTTAAGTAGTCCTTGTGGCTCACCTATCTTCCTGGGAACTTACGGTGCATGATTATGACTATCTTTGCTGATATGCTTATAATCTACCTTAAAGAACCTTCATTTAACTTTTAAGTTCTTTATGCCAATCCATGATTTAAACACTTGAGACCACTCGGATAGTTTTGGGTGGGCTTGCCATAGCAAGGTGCTTTGATTCTATTCCGTTTGCGAGCAAGATGAGGAAATGGTGGTTCCTATACGTTTAAAATGGATGAACTTAATTGGGTTATCAAAATGGTTTTGGACCCAAGGCATAAGATGAGATTAAAATATGCTTAAACATATGATGTCTTAAATAAATCTCATAAAAGATCCTAAGAGTCATATATGATATGATTGATGTTTTCTACCTAATTAGTTTGATCTTGAGCGGTGCGCCATAGCGTACTTGAGATCAAATTAAAGATGGATCTTAGTCCTAAGAGTCATATACGATATGATTGATGTTTTTCTACCTAATTAGTTTAATCTTGAGCGGTGCGCCATAGCGTACTTGAGATTAAATTAAAGTTGGATCTTAGCCCATTAAATGCATATTATGCTTATTAGCATTGGAAGGTGTATGATTTAGTGGGAGTATTTGTAAAATACATTATTTGCTCTTAAATGATAAATGTGTTGATATTGATATGTGTTCATATAATTTGTATATTTTGTTGTAGAAATAGCATTACATAATGATAATTGCGATTCGTCCTTATGAAGGACAAAGTTCGAAAGGAACGATACATTTAATTCTGATTGGATCAGAAGCCTAAAGAATGGTTCTTGGGTAAATGTGTACGTTCTTGACGAATTCATTCCTACTGAACCCATAGCAAATGTTGCAAAGGGCAAATAAGGAAGCAACATTAGAAACATAGTGATGATTCTGACAATATTGCTTGCCTTGTATTTGCCACCATGGTTGAAGGCTCTTATGAAGAACCTTGAGCACATGATAACTATTCTTTTTGTTATAGCACACGCATAAAGGAAATGTTCCAAATGCGAACTAGGCAAAAGATATATGTTGTGGTGAAAGCTCTTAATTCATATGATGAAAGAAGGAGCAATCCGCGAATTGTGTTAATGGTTAACACAAGAAAGGGTTCACAAAGGAAGGAAAAGTAGGTAAAGCAAAAGTTGCTAAACCTAGGACAAAAGTTGTCAAAACCGAAGAGGCTAAACCCAAAGTGTCTCAAAAGGATGCAATTTGCTATCATTGCAATAAGATTGTCATTGGAAGCAAAGTTGCAAGGCTTATTAGGAAGGCCTAAAAGGTGAAGAAGGGCAATATGATTGCTACTACTTCAAGTATCTATATGATAGATATTTTCCTTTCGACTTCTTGTTCTTGGGTATATGATACCGGATTGGATCTCACATTTGTTTAAATGTGCAAGGAACAAAGAATAGAAAGCTACTCAAATAAGGTAAATTAAACCTAAGCATGGGAATGGAGCAAGAGTTGCAACATTAGCCATAAGGGACTTATGAAGTCACTTTACCTTGTGAAGTAGTACTTGTTTTGAACAAGTATGACTACGTTCCAGATTTGAGTAGGAGTATTATTTCTGTTTCTTAAATGGATGATGAAGGATATAATTTTCTTATTTTCAATAAGAAGTTTTATATTTATTTAATAATATGTCTTATTGTAATGCATATGTCATTAAATGATCTTCATATCTTTGATGATGAGAAACAAAATAATATTGAAGATATCTATGATATAAATGGGAAATCTAAACCGAACAATATGAACAAAGCGTTTATATGGCATTGCAGGCTTGGTCAAATAAATAAGAAACATATATCTAAACTCCATTAACATGGACTTTTAGACTCATATGACCATGAATCATTTGAGGAATGTGAATCTTATTTATTGAGATTATCGACCAAACCACCCTACACTAAAGTAGTGGGAGGGCTAGTGACTTATTGGTCATTATACATGAGATGTATGTGGACCATTAAGAAGCATTGCTAGGGGAAGATTTCGGTATTTCATCACATTTCGCTAAAGACTTATCTAGATATGACTATGTCTATCTGATGAAGTCCAAAGGTGAATTGTTTGAGATGTTTCGAACATTTCAAAGATGAAGTACAAAACAACTTGGTAAAACTGTTAAGTACTTCGATTAGATCGAGGTGATGAATATTTGAGCCAAGAGTTTGACAATCATCTCAAAACTATGAAATCGTTTCAAAGTTGACTCCAACCGGAACACCACATTGTATGGTGTGTCTGAAAGGAGGAATTGAACCTTGTAGGACATGGTTCGTTCGATGATGTGTCAATTAGACTTTCCTATTTCCTATTTCCTTTTGAGGATATACATTAAAAATAATGCGGTTACACTGAATCGAGTCCCTACTAAATCGGTTCCTAAGGCCCCACATGAGATGTGGCATGGAAGAAAAATTAGTTTGACTTTCATGAAGATTTGGGGTTGCGAATCTTATGTAAAGAGATTTGTCTCTTATAAGTTAGCACCAAATTTGACAAAGGTTATTTTCGGAAATTAATCTTACAACCGCAAAGAGAACAAAATGTTTGTTGCTCTATACGATCCGTTTCTTGAGAAATAGTTTCTCAATAAAGAATCTAGTGGGAGTAAAATTAATCTTGAAAGAAGTTCAAGAACCCGAAAATAATATGGAACCAAGAGTAGAGACAGAACCAAGTTCACAAAGGAGTTGTGAAACCGGTTCAAGATGCACAAGTCCATCGTAGATTGGATAGGTTACAATCCGAACTTAAGAAATAGTGATTTCTCGTTGCGGAAAGTGATGAAGTGAAAGTCATTGAGAATGACGATCCTACTTGCTATCAAGAAGCGATGTCCTCTCCTAATTTGGATAAATGGTTAGGAACCATGGAATCCAAATTACAATCCATGTTTAACAATCAAGTTTGGAACTTGATTGGGCTACCTAAAAATGTAAAAACTAAAGGGTGCAAGTAGGTCTTCAAAGACCAACATGGATGTGAAGGTGTATACTTTTATGACTAAGGATTGTAGCAAAAGGACTTAGGTTAATTCATATTATAGACTATGTTGAAACCTTTTCCGCCAGTTACAATGTCGATGTCTGTTAGAATTTCAATTGCCATGATCGCATATTGTGACTATGTGATATGACAAATGGATGTCAAACGACTTTCTTTAAATGGAAAGATTATTAAGGATGTGTAAAGTACACAACCCGAATAGTTTGTCGATCCAAGAAACTCTAATAAAGTATGCATGTTGCAAGGATCCATGAGATGGATTGAAGCAAGCTTCAAAGAATTGGAATCTTTGTTTTGATGAATTGGTCAATGAGTTTGACTTTATCAAGTACAAAGATGAACCTTGTGTATGCATGAAATTCAGTGGGAGCATGGTATTATTTCCATTGTTTATTACAATAATATCTTACTCATTTGAAAAACAAGTTCCGACACTTAAGACTGTTAAGTCTTGGTCAAGGAAAGGTTTCTCAATGAAAGATATGGGTAAAGCCGCTTACATCCTTGGCATCAAGATCTATAGAGATAGATCTAGAAGGATAAATTGGTTTGAGTCAAAATGTTCACATTGACAAGATTCTTAGAAGAGTCTAAGAAAAGTGGCTTGTCAATGGATCATGGTATTTTCTCTTAAGCAATACTCATTGTCTTATGACAATTGATGAGCAAAAGGGAATGAATGAAGTTCCATATCGGCATTTGGATCTGTCATGTATGCCATGATTTGTACTAGACTCGACGTCTCGTATGCTATAAGCATGATGAGTCGATACCAATCTGATCCTGTTGAGAACCAATGGATGGCAGTCAAGATGATCCTAAGTACTTAAGAAGAACTAAGGATACGTTCTTGGGATTTGAAAGATTGGAAGTTAATCTTGTTGTAAGGGTTACAAAGATGCTAGCTTCCAAACTGACAAAGTTATTTTAAAATCGCAATTAGAATTTGTGTTTGTGCTTATTAGAGGTGCAGTTTTGATTGGAAGAGTTCCAAGCAGAAATTGTAGCCGATTCTACTACTAAGGCCATATTTTAGCAACATATGATGTAGCTGAAAGAGGCAGTTTGGATCAAAAGTTCATTTAGTATTTTGGAAATACTTCAAGTGTTTTTCCAAGTATCACTAATCGGTGAAACTTTTGTTATGACAATAGTGGTGCCACTTGTGCAAACAATGGAACCAAGGTCACAACAGTGATCCAAACACTCACTTAGACGTTCTTCGAGGAATTCATAAAGAATGAGAAGACGTTAAAATATACAAAGTATCAGCCGATGATGACAAAAAGGGATTCACTTACAAAGACACTCGCATAGGCAGAAGCATGATGGGCATGTTAGATCCATGAGTATTCAATACATAAATGGAGCCTAGTGCAAGTGGGAGACTGTTGGTGTAATGCCCTAGGCTTTAGTTATGTTTAACTGAAAAACCGTTATGTATCATCTTTATCGTTTATGTTTATTATTTGATTGTTATATAGTTTGCATATTTATTATAATAATCACTGTCCCTAATTATTAAGAGAATAATTAGTATAATTGTCAATGGATAATCATGTGATGATTATATGCATAAGAGATGCACATTGAAATTATGGGTACTTGTTAGAGAACAAGTATTTGGACATGACCCGCATGAGATTTATGTAATGGTCAAATGTCATACTTAAATCTCATACGGTTACTTCATTTATTTCCTAGACCTGAGACTATCATAACCTTACATATGATGAAAGCCATGTTTGATTTTAGTCAAACGATATCTTAACACGATATCTATAAAGGCTATCATTGGCATGATCGGATTCATGATGGGAAGGATGATAAGTCAAGAAGGAGTTTGTCCCTCGGAAGAGAGATGTTATGCTTGGGCCCCTCGCTGAGTGATAATGATGAAAGTGTATGGCCGTACCCCAATATGATTGGAATTATCATTATACTCAAGAATCGAGAAAGCATTGAACAATAACAAGTTGACAAGGACCATGACTTGTGTTCAATATAACATCGTGAGACAAAAAGGGATAAATGGAAGTACACCGTTGGAAACGTGAACTCTTACGTTACATCATTTGGGTAGACATAATGGCTTGCTAGAGTCCGCTTATGTCTTATGAGGTTCGATATGATCGAACTCATTGCCAACATGATGTAATCCTATTGGGTCACACACAACTAGAATGAATTGGTTAAACCGGAGGAAGAATGGTTGAGAGTTTCTGTATCTGGCTATATATACCGCGCGACATATCAAGCCAATGGCTTGATATACCGCGCGACATAATAGGCCAGTACGCGGTTTGACAGCCTGTCTCTCCTAATTCGATTAGAAGAGATATTTACACTATTGTAGTATAAATACAAGGGTTCTGTCAGACCTAAAAGCCTAGCCGAAATTTTAAAGCAAAATTCACAATCAAATTCTCTCAATATTCTTCAAGGTTTAGATCTAGCAATCAACAAGAAATTGTTCTTGGATTCATTCAAAGGTGTGGATACCAAAAGAGGGTCTTCGCTCGATCATCGATCAAGGCCTAGAGTTCAAGCAAGTTGAAGAACGAAGTTTGTGATTTGATATCACATAATCAAATCGTTCGATAGCTCAAGACCTGAAAGCGTTTCAAGGTTGGTTTAATTCTATCTCATTCATAGGTTTCAAATTAATTGTATAGAACGGATCCTAGGGCTTCTTGGGTTTTATGTTTTAATGCTTAATTCCGCTGCGCATGGACCCGTAAAACCCAACACATATCCGCGCGGATCCAATTGAAGATTTCAGAGGCCTATAAATAGAGCCCCTCAGTCTCAGAACAAAATGAACAAGATGAACAGAGGAACAAAAGAACAACAACTCACTCACACAGCACCTTGGCGAAAATATTGTAGAAAACAGTGGGAATTCCTTTGAATTGCCACCTTTTTTTTTAATCATTTTCCCAAATCTCACTCACCAAATACTCACTAAATTCAAGTCTCAAACACAAACACAAAGAAGATAGGATACCACCATTGGTAAACCCTCCTTCTCCTTACCTTAAACCTCCCTCATCCATGCATGCATCTCACATTTCATAGATGTAACTTGTTTGTTGTCCATCCCTTCCCCTAGATTCAAGAGGATCACCATGAAAGTTCATCTCCATGGATGATCTTCTATAAGGATCAACATTCCTTCCAAATTGTTTTTACTTTCTTGAAAACATTTTCTTAACCTAAAGATCAATTTTCATACATAAAATCTTGATTTCAAGTTAAATCTCCCCCATCCCAAGCAAATGAAGTGCTTTAAGTCCTAATGTACCCTAAGGATGGCTTGATATAGTAGATCACCACTAAACAAGTTTAGTGATCACTAATCAAAGCCTAAGGAAATGGGGACAAAGCATGGATGCAAATCCCCTTTAAATCATATTTTCCTTCTTGAGAATGTTGCTGTCCAGTAGCCTTTCTCTAAGACCTCTGTCCATTGTCTAATTTATTGACACAGAAAAACTTGAAATTTGGTGTTGACTACAAAATACTTTTATTATCCAACATCCATAGGATTCCATACATATTTTTACTTTATTTTTTTCGTGAGTATAACTCCCTTTTTCAAATTATTTTCCAAAAGTCAGTTTAGCAGTCTCTGGAAATCCAGATTTCACATCTGTGATTTCCAGAAGGTTTTGGTCCCTCAAATCATCTCCAATAATAAAAATATTATTTTTTAACCTTATTTAAGATGTTTTGAACAACTTTCATTCTCTGACTTTCCTCAGATTCTGAATTTTTGAAACCCTTAAATCCATTTTAAAATCAAGTGTCCGCTGTCTTTTTCATTCTGGCAGAATTGACTTTCAACTTCAAGGAGTCTTTTGAGTACCAAAACTCAACCCTAAAATCATACCAAAAATCATGGGACTTGTTTAATGTCTTATAAAGAGTTCTCAATTTTTAGTTCTCTCAGTTTTCACTTATTTTAACTAAAAAGAAACACACACACACACACACAAATGGTTTCAAATTAGGAAGACTCGTTTTACGAGGCATTCCGGGTGAACCCTAACGTTCTTCCCGGAGTGTAACGTGACCTCCGAACCCAAACCTCTAATCTCGGGCATTTTTCAAAGTTTTGGCCCTTAAAATAAAAATGGCGTGGCGACTCCCGTTTTTTTAAATGATTTTCAAAAGAAAAATCGCGGCGGGACACATTCATCACAGTGGCAACTCCGCTGGGGAGATAAATAAGCTTTATCTTTTTTTTTTAAAAAAAAATGGTATTTGGTATATAGGTGGAAACCATTAAGTTTACTGTACCGCTCCCTAACCCGGGGCTTGGGATAAATTATGGTCTAACAAAGCCACGTACCGGTATCATTGTTTTTTTTTAAAAAAAAAAGAAGAAAAAAAAAAGAAGAAAAGCTTTTGTGGGTCAAACTTTCGTCCCGGCATTTGAAACCATTTGTACTGTGTGTGTGTTTTGGTTTTGCACATTTCGTGTTGTTTTGACTGTCCCGGAAGAATCGATATCTTGACTGTCGGACTCGTTTCTTTAACTGTTTGAATTTTGTGCCTATGTGCTTATGTGTTTATTTGCTTTCAAAAAAAAATTTAAAAAAAAAAAATTCAAAAAAAAAAAATTAAAAAAAAAGAAGATTTTCAAAAAAAAAAAAATTCAAAAAAAAAAAGATTTTCAAAAAAAAAAAGATTTTCAAAAAAAAAAAAATCATTTTTTGCATGCATCATTCTCTTTAAGACACATGTGAAAATTTCTATTTTACTCAGAAAAAGAAGATAGACTGCTTGCACACTACGCGCACTTGGCCTTACACTGCACACTACGTCCTTAACCCGGGAAAATCCCAGTAGCAGCCCGTTTGGCCTTATTACGCCTCTCGGTGCGAGCACGGGACTACCCAAACATCCCTTGGAGCCTCGTGTCGACCATGCACTTGTCCGTGACACACTTTGTCCGAGACCCGGTTGGTTTTTAGTTTGGTCCGTGTCATGCCCGGTCTGTGTATACACCTTTCCTGTCAAGCCTTAGTCGGCATACCAAGTCAATATCTTTCGGGGACCCTTAATCAGTCGAAGTCATGCCGGTTTTCCACCGCGAACTTTGACCAGATATTGACTGGCGCCTTGACTTTGACTTTGACTGGCACAACTTATGCACCGACTCCCGGCATGACACTGAGTCATCAAGGATTAATGATTATTCCATGTCTAATTACGGCCTAACTAACGACGGGTCAAGATCAATTATGGACGTTTATCAGTCCGAGCCATGCCGACTTTTCGTCGAGCCCTCCGGACATGATCTTGACCTTTGACGTCAGCTTTGTCCGTAATTTACATCGAATGCTCGTTAAGACTAGATTACCCGCCAGACTTTAGGATCGTTTTTCTTTTCGGTCGGTGGGACCTGCTTGCCCTACGGAACCCTTGTTCGAGGTTACAGGTTGAGGGTCCGCAGGCGTAGTGATGGGGCCCACTGATCCAGGAATCAGAGTAGTTTGCGAAAAAGAAGAGCAATCTTTTCCAACCGCTTAGGTTTAATAAAATACGTTTTAAGTAAACAAGAACAAATAACTGCATGTTGCATGAGCCCTAAGCCCAAACACCTACCCTCCTTCACTCCCAAATATCTGAACCCTCGTGTCTTTCCCCCCGCAGCTCCTCACAAAGCTTGGTTTCGGGCGCCGGGTCACCGTTTGATCAGTTGGGAAGAGTCAAGCGCATCATCAGCTTCACCATTTGTTCCGACTCCGGGTTTCAGAATGTCTGCATCAGCTGGTAACGATGGGGACAACATCACTCCGCCTCCCGAGATCCCTCAGACAGATCGACATTGGATCCGGTTGGTAGAACAGATGAGACTGCGACATGAAGCTCAAATGGACAACCTTCTGGGGGCCTTCAGGAGCCATGGTTTGGCTGTCAGTCTCAATCCCGATGACACTTTTTTACCATAAAGAATGAAGAAAGTCCTACTCCCACTCTCAATCGTCCCGGGATACCACCCTCGGCTTCCTATGCCACCACCGCAGGAACTTCCGCCCGTCGACTTACAGGTCAGCTAGCTCCCAAACAGAAGTTCAAAGCTCCACCATTCCAACATCAGTCAAGGATGGATCAGTTCGGTATGCCTCAGCAACCGTCGGGCGTCCCCTCTCAAGATGATACCGGTCCTGCAAACATCAGTAGAGAGAATGAAGATTGGGGAACAACGGAGGAAATGTGGTTAGCCATCAGGGCTCTTGAGGAACGCCCGAGAATAAAGCGGCGAGGCTGGATCGAAGAAGCCACACGTCATTTCGGAACATTGGCAATCCCAAGCGGCCAGGGCTCCAAAGGACAAATATGTGCCTGTTTCCCCGGATCCTAATGCCTCTCATTACTCGGCAGAATCCAACCATTTGCTTCCTGGTGAGCCCAACAGTAAATCTCCCCAGACTGGTTCAGCTCAGAGTCATTCTAGCACAGCTCAACCCGAGGTCCCAAATCCACCACCAGTTGCCGAGCACATTTGGTGGGATATCTGTGACTGCCCCGATTGCCTCGAAAGGGACTATCAAGATTGGATAAGCGAGGACCGCCCACCTAAGAAGAAGAAAGCTTCCTCCCAGCAGAAATTGAAAGAAAGGTTCGAAGCCGGTGATACCAGTGTGGGTACACTCGGAGAGCCATCCGGAAGGTTCGATTACTACGTACTCTACTCCAGCCAGTCCTCCCTTCTTCCAGGTCATGCCGCTCTAGAACAAACAGGGGTTAGAAGGCCGAAAAGTCCTGCTGACAACAGAGTTCAGACCTTGGGACACAAGAGTACCTCAGATCTGGGTAATTTCACTGCCAGCCAGAAGCCTAATCCCCTGCGGAATCAGCCAAGGTTCAATTTGTCCAACTTCCGAGCACGTGCCGGCAAAGAAAGATCAAAGCCAGTTTGGCACTCGCACCCAATCAATGTGCTGGCCAAGGGTGGCAACCGCCACAAACAGCCTCAACACAACCTTGAGGCCTCAGCAAAAGCTTTACCTCGCAAGAGAAAGACAGGAAACGGATGGCTTGATGACTCTCCTTCTCCGGATAGAGACCAAATCTATGATCCCCTGATATATGGTAGTATGATCACCTTCTGCGACGAAGACCTGCCAAGAGACGCCTCCGGGCACAATGAAGCCCTGTACATCACTCTCCGGCTCAACACCATATCACTCCCCGGGGTATTGGTGGACAACGGATCAGCCTTTAACGTCCTTCCCCTCAGCATGATGCGGGCCCTACGCATCAATGAAAGGCACATGATCCCATCTACCCAGACTGTCAAGGCCTACGACGGCACGTCTCGTCCTATCCTGGGGACGGTGACTCTGGAGCTCTGGTTCGAAACCCAAATGGTGCCAGCAAAATTCCATGTAATGGATATTCAGTCTGAATTCACAGCTCTGTTGGGACGCCCTTGGCTACATCACATGAAAGCCATAGCTTCCACTCTCCATCAATGCGTCAAGTTCATTAACCGTCAGGGAGACCTTGAAGTCATCCGAGGGGACAGTTTCCTCATAGGGAACGAAGCCGAGACAGCAGTCAAGCGTGCCCGCAGCCAGAGACTGGGGCTACCTCCTTCAAATCAACCAAGGGACTATCGGGGCAAGTCTCATCAGAATCCCTCAGAGTCCAGTGATGCTAACTATGTCAGTGTACTCGAGCAAAAGCGTGCCCTGAAGCGCCCGATACCTCAAATTCAATTGCCATTTCCAACACTTGAGGGGCCGGAAAGAAACGGCGAGCATCGCCATGATGCAGGCACATAAACCCCCAGTCTCCAATCAAAGATTTATCAGCATTCTTCAAGTCAACTCTCTGGCCCAGCCATGCAAGGAAATCTTTGTGATAAAAGTCAACGAGCACCGTCATACTCGTATTGAATGCATGACAGTTGTGTGGGATGTCTTACAAGAGGAATTACCCACCAAACCCTTCCTCTCGAGTATGGGGCATGAGGTTTTCTTAGCAGCTCCGGCTGACACGGCAAGGTTCAAGACGCCCTTATGTCTGGATTGAGCAATCAAACGACAACAAATCGGGACTCTAGGGGTCGAGGATGCAGCGTATCCGCAAGCAGATCCTTACATTCATATGCTCAGTTTTGAGGATGGCACCAGTCCGATGATGTCACCTACGATGAGGAAGTTATCAAGCTTGCCCTTGTGATCCCGGCGCCCAAGAAGACCCAAAGCTTGAGTTTGAGCTGACCATGCCGAAAGCCAAAGTTACAGAATTCCCTTCAGATGATTGGGACGGTCCCGTTATGCGACAAGTATTCGGAGAAGAGGTCCAGGTGCCAGATCTGATCGACTTCGGTTCAGTCAAAGAGATGATAGCAATGATTGAGAAAGGAGGACAGGAACAATGCAATTCCCGAGTCGTGAGGCCCCTGACAGCGATGCCACTGAAGAATTGGGAAATCCTCTCGGGTCCGGCCGCAACCAAGGAGGAAATGATCACCAGGCTTGGATTGGTCCCCCGTCCCCTTGTGTCAACCTATGTAAAGTCCTCCGAGTCTCTCATTATTGAGTTCGAGTCTCTCGAGTCGTCCGATGGCCTTACACCTGAAGACTACAAAGTTGTAGTCAATGCTGTATTCCCCTTTGTTCTTAATGAAATGACGGACCTTTCTGAGTATCCCCTGATTGCCACTCTAACTAATGATAAATTAACTAATAACCTAAAAACAATTAATAATGATTCATTAGAAGCAGACACATTAAATGAACAATATATTAAAGAAATCTTTAAGCAGGTTGTTCGGAAAGAGGAAAATCGAGCCCAAGCTGCCGAAGAGGTTTTGACAAGTGTGAATCTGGGAACTGCAGAAGATCCTAAAGAGACGCAGATTGGTAGTTTCTTTGAAGGGACTGAAAAAGATGCCCTGAGAATTCGTGGACGTGTTTACGCGGTCCTATAAAGACATGCCTGGATACCGCTCGGCCCGGAAGCCAAAGAGAACATCATATGCAGATACGGGTTGCCGGCCGAAATCATTTCAGATAATGGATCCCACTTTGAAGGGGAATGCGACAGGCTGCTGGCAGAATTCAGAATAACCCGTCACAAGTCATCTCCCTAGAGGCCCCAAACTAACGAAGCCGTTGAAGCAGCAAACAAGACCTTGGAAAACATCATCCGGAAAATGGCCGTCTAAGGCAGAGATTGGCCTGACAAGCTGTACCTTGCTCTCTGGGGATACAGAACATCCGTCAGAATGGCAACCGGGGAAACACCATTTGCTCTTACCTATGGAATGGAAGCCGTACTCCCAGTCGAGCTAGAAATCCCCTCACTTCGTGTGCTATTGGAAAGTCAGATCAACGAGGTCTAATGACTCCAGAGTCGCCATGATGAATTGGCCCTGCTAGATGAACGCCGATTGAGAGCCATGAAACATATCCGAGCTTACCAAGGAAGGATGGCCAGAGCCTTCGATAAGAAAGTAAAACATCGAGAGATCAGGGAAGGTGACCTCGTTTTGAAAGAGAAGCCCCCAGTCCGCATCAACCCGCTTGGCAAATGGGAGCCTGTCTGGGTCGGGCCATATGTTGTTCAGAAGATCTTCTCCGGAGGGGCCATGCAACTTGCAGACCTCGACGGAAATCCTTTTTGTACACCGGTGAATGGCGATAAGTCAGCGCAGATACTACGCATAAAACACCGAGTAAAAAAAAAAACAAAAAAAACCAACAAAAAAATTTCAAAAAAAAGTGCTAAAAGAGTAATACCCAACTAGGTTGAAAACCCGAAAAGTGGCGGCCTAGGTAAAAACAGGGTTGCACAAAAAAAAACAAAAAAAAAAACAAAAAAAAAAAAAAGAGTGCCAAAAGAGTAATACCCAACTAGGTTGAAAACCCGAAAAGGGCGGCCTAGATAAAAGACAGGGTTGCACAAAAAAAAAACAAAAAAAAAAACAAAAAAAAAGTGCTAAAAGAGTAATACCCAACTAGGTTGAAAACCCAAAGGGCGGCCTAGGTAAAAACAGGGTTGCACAAAAAAAAACAAGAAGAAAAAAAACACAAAAACAAATTAAGGGAGAACTACGGAGACCCGAGCCCTTTAGTCCAAGGGAACGTAGGCAGGCGGAAACGGTTCGGTCTAAAACACAAATAAAAGTCATACTTTGTTCAAGCCATGAAGGCGTTTCGAAAAACTCTGAAGCAATTCACATATTCATTACAGTTAAAAACTTTTTGATGAGTTTAAGCTCGGTTCACTCCTACGACTTACAACCTGCTAAAAGAAACTAAGATACATAATAACTAATGTGTCTGCTACGACAAGAAAGGGATACTCGAAAACTTCAAAGTCACTCCAAGCCACTCGTACTGGCTTCTCCCCTCTTCTTTCCTCCTCTTCGGGTCTTCTTTCGCTGCACGGGAAAAATGTCAGTCTTCCTCCTACCAAGCTCTGGTGTAGGGACATGATCTATCAAACCAGCGTCTGTCAGGGCCTTAGTAGCCCTAGCCTCGTCCCTCATCTCTTGCAGTCGAGCCGGTAACATAGGAATCTGCCCCTCCTGTCTCTTGACATAAGAATCGTAGTCCGTCATGGCATCTCCGCTCCTATCATGAGGGTTGACCCTCGCCTCAGCCCTCCTCCTCTCAGAAACTGTCATATCTTCCGCACCAACAATGGCCTCACGCCGTCTCAAAATAGCCATATGAGTCTCCCCCAAATGCCTCTCGTACCAATCCAAGTACCAAGTGGTCAGAAACACATGCCCCGGACGCCTGAGGATAACCCTAGGAGGAAAGACGTCATACCTCCATGCTCGGGAAAGAAATGGGAACACTGAAGGATCATCCATCGAAGCAGAAGCCACCACCCTGGTGGCTATGTCCTCAAAACCCTCCAAAGGAATCTGCTCCAAGCTAAACTGTCTCCGAACCAGAGCCGGAATATAAAAACTGGACTGAGAAAGCCCCGGAAGCATAACCACATGAGAACCATCCAGAAGCACTCTCCGAGTCCACCCGCCAATGAGGTACCAACCATCTGATATCCGTAGTCTGGCGACAAGCCATCCAATACTCCCATGAGCCCTGATCATCAAGATCCACAGTAACCCCTCTCCTGGCAAAAGTCCAAGGTTTGACCGCATCAGAAGTTTCGCGGAGGACCCCCAGGCGCTCCATCAGCCACATAGTCAAAAGAAACGGGCTGCCCCCGTGCATATACCGCCTCCCGGTAGCCAACCTGTCAAGAGCATGAAGGGTCTCTCCCAGGATCAAGGGCATAACATCCCGGCCCAAACGGCAGTGTACAACCACATCCAGCAAAGCTCGATGACAAATCCCAAAAGAGTAAACCATAAACAAGGTACCAAACATGCAGAGTGCAAAAGCATCCCAATAGGCATCATCAATCAAGCCTAAACCCCTAAATCTATCAGGAAGACCCAAAATGTCAAAATGATCAGGACCACGGATCATACCTTGTGCTTCCTCCGTAGAAAGATGAAGAAGGTTGCACAACTTGTCAACGAAAGAAGCTCCTCCGGGCAAAGGAATCGCAATCTCCTCCACCTCGGGACCACCAAGCAAAGCCCGGAATTCGTCAACAGTCGGGACCATTTCATTGTAAGAAAAGCAAAAGACGTGCCTCCTTGTATCCCAAAATGAAGCGGAGGCCCTCAAAAGCTCATAGTCCGGAGCCAATTCTTTGAGAGACCACAAGCATTTTATCTTGTACCTTTCTTCAAAAAAAAAAACGACCTCCTCTCGTGCATAATCTCCCGGGACCAATCCTTGAATTTGTTGAAAAATGACATTTGGATTTCTTTGGACAATTTTGGAGATTTTTTTGTCATTTCCATGGTTTTTCTTTCTTCTTCCCCGAAATTCCAATAAGTTTGAGCTGGGGAAGATGGAGTTTCAACGACATTTATGGTCTAAACCAGATCCAACAATCGAAATAAATGAAACCTGTCAGGAGCCAGTCCAATCCGCGCGGACAGGAATGCCCCCGAGTCCAATCCGCGCGGATCCTATTGATCCCCAGCAAAATTCTTTTTCACAGCTCAAAACCTTCACAAAACCTGTCCAAAACAGTTCATATACCATACATTCCCACCCTTGCCAAAAAACCGGGCTCATGCAACATACACATGCATAATAAAAAAAAGTAGGTAACAGCAATCCTAGATCATTACATTCCAAAAACAAAAAAAAGTGTGCATAAAAAAATAAACTGTATCTGTCAAAATAAGTACAGTCCCAGAATCAACCAAAGATCATCAATCAGAATCCTCAGTGGCTGGCGCTTTCCCCCGGTCCCTCTTGCGACTCGGGCCCGCCTCCTCTGTAGCCATGAATATCTCGGGCTCGGGTTCGTCATCCTCGTCTCCAGATGGAGGCTCGCCTGGATCAACCGGCACACCACGATAAGGAAAGCCGAGATCCGCAAAGAAATCATATCCGAACGTGAACGCATCGGATTCCTGGCCATGCGAAGATGATCCACCGTGGCGCCAAACATGTCCTTGTCCATGCAAATCCCCGAGAATGACGTGGTCCGGAGGCAGCTCCATGCCGGGATCTATGAGAGGAGAAAGAGGAGTCTCGGTAGAATGCTCGAAAGGAATAGGGGAAGTCTCCCGCTCTACAGGCGCCGACTGTGCCCGTCTCGCTCTGCCCTGAGCAGCCCCACAGGTAACCATCCTCCGAAGGAACCTCTTGGCCCCAATCACCTGCTTCGTCAGCTTCTCCACAACCACAGCCGGGAACTGTACGGAAATAAAAGCGTCAGAAATGATTGATGCGAAAAAAAGGAGACAGAAGTAGTAAAGAGCCGTACCTTCAT
This sequence comes from Adenophora triphylla var. japonica, assembly GCA_022495995.1. Taxonomy (NCBI): domain Eukaryota; kingdom Viridiplantae; phylum Streptophyta; class Magnoliopsida; order Asterales; family Campanulaceae; genus Adenophora; species Adenophora triphylla. The sequence continues at coordinate 95,554 of JAFEMH010001605.1, read as the reverse complement.
ATCCGGACGAGGACGGAAAGCTCGTGGGACCCGCTCAGGGATAGGGATCTGCACTCTCAATCTAACCCCATCCTGGACATATGAAAAGTCCGATCGAGGGTACCGCACAACCTCCTCCCCCTCTCTCTCTAGCACCTGAGGCGTCCTCAGCCTCCTCAAGATAAATCGCGAATAATCCTCGCTCGCCACAAACCTCGAGAAGTGCTGGCCACCTCGATAGTCACCCCAGGTCTCCGAGCTCTCAGTCGGATGCATCATGTCAGCAGGAGGCTCCATCGGTGTCATCAGAGGCGCACCCTCGCCATGTTGGCGCGTCACTCTCTCCCCCAAGTAATATGCATCACAGGTCAAACCCCTCAAAATCCTCCGCTCCACAGTCCACCTCTCCGCACCCTTCAGCTGCTCCACCTCGAAGCGGCCCCAGGGGTAGAACCTCATCCCCTCATCCGTCTCAGCTCTCATCAGAGGCAGGCAATCCTTATACTTGAGGGTCGTGCACCCCCTAGAACCTATCTTCTCCCGAGCATGCTTGGTCCAGGAGAGCATAGCCGGATATGCCCCGATGTGCTCAGCCGGCTGCCGCCACATCGTGACATGAAAGAACTCCAGAGCCCATACCTGTGAAAGGTAAAGATCACATCAATTAAGTGCGGAAAGAAACAATGCGTGCTTAAGGAAAAGAAAAAGCAGAAGCTTATACCTCCAGAGGGAACTCAAAGCACGTCAGAGAGCTGACAGCCTTCCGGCTATACCTGTCTAGAGCAAAGTATAGCTCTGCCAGCCCGGCCTCCCCCCAAGCTACCTCTCCAGCCACCTCCACATCAGTCAACGTCTGCAGCAGGGCAAATACCGCCGTCCCCTCGGCGTGTCCAAAAAGTGTGCTCGAAAAAGCGAACCACAGAAAAGCCCTAGCAATCTGCACAGCAGCCACTCTCTCATCCCCAGCCTCATAACTCTCAATGCTCTCCACGATCTTCCCGTGGACCACAACATACTCCATCCCCATCCCCTTTTTGGGAATGGGGGTAAAGCCTAGAAGATCCTGCAGCTCCCGGTCACTGTAACCATCTCTCCACTCAATGCTCCGTCCTTTAAAGGACAGACCCGTGATCGCAGCATAATCGGAAGGTGTGACCGTAGCCTCGGCCCAGAAGAAATGGAATGTGTGGGTCACGTCCCACCAGTGCTGCGCCAAAGCAAAAATCAGGCCCTTACTCTTGGGGAACTTGAGCAACCCCCTCAGACACTCGATGAACTCATACAACCCAGTCCCAATGACGATCTGTCTCGGACTCATCAAATCTCCTCTGCCCAAGACTGGAAGCCGATCCCACAGGCCGATCACAGCCTCCACTGATCCCCGAGTCTTCAGCTTATTCAGCTGCTCCGTCACAAAACGATCTCCATCCTGCAATTGAAAGAAAAACAAAAATGTCAAAAAAAAAAAAAAGAGAAAAATTGCATTTGCATTTAAAAGCATAAACATGCATCATAGACATAAAGTTTTGAAAAAATTCGACAGCATAACGACATATAGTGGACTCAGCCCCATTTTTCTCGCACAAAAGAAAAGATTTTTCAACAATCACCATTCATCATTCATTCATGCATAAAGAAATATGTCAATAACAAGGAGTCAACAGAAGCAAAACTCCGTCCCGTTTTTATTTTAAAAAAAAAATGATGATTTTTCACAATGCAAGGAATCAACAGGAGCAGAATCCTATTCCATTTTTCATAAAATAGCACAAATAAGCAGTTTTTCACATTCATACATCCAATCAACAGAAGCAAAAATCCGTCCCATTTTTCACAAAAAATCATAAAACATGCATTCATACATTCATATCATTCATGCAACAAAAAAAAAAGAAGTCCGTCCCGAATTCGGGCAAATTTTCGTCATCTCATATTTCAAAAAAAAATAAAAAAATTGGCAAATCACCCATAGTTTTCTCAAACAAAATGCATATTTTGATTACCCATATACTCATTACAACATGCAAATCATCAAAGTCCAATTTCGAGGCCAAAAGAGGCACAATTTTCGGATTCAAAAAAAAAAAAATCTCAAAAAATCAATTTCAAATGAAAATCGACAAAGGAAATGAAGAAATTCGAAGTATAACGTGTGAAGACTCGGATCAGTGGACCAATGTTTCCACGCATCGGGATATGGCTCCTCCGCAATCGATTGCGAAAGTGAGTAATGCCTCCTCATCCTCACAAGCTCTAATCGCCTCTCCGCGATCGGGCCGCGTCCTTGGCCTTGAATAGCAACTTCCCTTTGTTCCATTACTCGAAAAATCAAAGAAAACGGAAGGATTTCGAAGCTTCTTGGGCAAAAATGGCAGAATCTCTCTCTCTCTCTCTCGTAAATTGCAGAACAAACTGTGAAGAGGAAGAAGAAGGGCGGCGCCCTTTTAAAAAACCAGTCTGGGTTACGTTCCTGTCCGCGCGGACAGGAATGAAGGGCCAAAAAGACTATTTTGCCCTTTAAAATTCCAGGACTCTGCAGTCTAGTCCTAAACTTAACGAAGGATAACCAAAGTCTACCTAGGTTAGTCCCCTTCCAAAAGAACATCAACGGCAGTAAAACGTAAGTCCGATTTCCCCAACGAAAGCTAACGGAATCCCGTTTCTTTCCTCATTATCAGCAACGGCAGTAAAACGTAAGTCCGATTTCTCCAGCGAAAGATAACGGAATCCCGTTTCTTTCCTCATTATCATCAACGACAGTAAAACGTAAGTCCGATTTCTCCAACGAAAGCTAACGAAATCCCGTTTCTTTCCTCATTATCATCAACGACAGTAAAACGTAAGTCCGATTTCTCCAACGAAAGTTAACGAAATCCCGGCAGTAAAACGTAAGTCCGATTTCTCCAACGAAAGTTAACGGAATCCCGTTTCTTTCCTCATTATCATCAACGGCAGTAAAACGTAAGTCCTATTTCCCCAACGAAAGCTAATGGAATCCCGTTCCCAGCAGTTTTCGAACTACGATTGGCTTGATTCCTCTTAAGGATACGTAGGTAGCCTACCATAGGTCCAGCCACTCGACCAAAACGGTCATCCCCTTTCCCGGCAGCAAACGTAAGACCGGCCCCTTCAAATGAAGTCCACCAAAGGACCATTAATCCCAAATCTTTAAGGTCTGAGGCACCTAAAATGCCATCATCCAGGTTTGAGGCACCTAAAACGCCATCATCTTTAAGGATCGAGGCACCTAAAACGCCATCATCACCAAAGGTCTGAGGCACCTAAAATGCCATCATCATTAAGGTCCGAGGCACCTAAAATGCCATCACCAAAGGTTCGAGGCACCTAAAATGCCATCATCAAGGTCCGAGGCACCTAAAACGCCATCATCAAGGTTCGAGGCACCTAAAACGCCATCATCATCAAGGTTCGAGGCACCTAAAATGCCATCATCTTTAAGGATATAGGCACCTAAAATGCCATCATCACCAAAGGTCTGAGGCACCTAAAACGCCATCACCAAAGGTCCGAGGCACCTAAAACGCCATCAACAAAGGTTCGAGGCACCTAAAACGCCATCATCAAGGTTCGAGGCACCTAAAACGCCATCATCATCAAGGTTCAAGGCACCTAAAACGCCATCATCTTTAAGGATCGAGGCACCTAAAATGCCATCATCACCAAAGGTCTAAGGCACCTAAAACGCCATCACCAAAGGTCCGAGGCACCTAAAACGCCATCACCAAAGGTTCGAGGCACCTAAAACGCCATCATCAAGGTCCGAGGCACCTAAAACGCCATCATCAAGGTTTGAGGCACCTAAAATGCCATCATCTTCAAGGTTCGAGGCACCTAAAACGCCGTCTTCAAGGTCTGAGGCACCTAAAACGCCATCATTACCAGGTTGACGCCTCAAAATAGTCATTCCAGGGTCAACATCGAAAGACCCGAACTACGACCGGCTTGATTCCTCTTAAGGATACGTAGGTAGCCTACCATTAGGTTCAGCCATCAGACCAAAATGGTCATGTCCTATCCCCAGCAGAGTTTCTTTCAGCAACCGACTGCAGAACTCGCTCACCAGATTGACATCCTAAAACAGTCACTCCAGGGTCAAAGACCCGAACTACGACTGACTTGATTCCTCTTAAGGGTACGTAGGTAGCCTATCACCAGGTCCAGCCATCCGACCACTTCGGTCACCCCCTTGTCAAATATGGAGCCTTACTCTTATCGACGACCCCGCTTCCTTCGAAAGCGCCATCGCCGAGGGGCTACTGTAAGTGCTCCAATTTGAGTTGTTAGTATTTCCGTTAGAAAACTAACGAAAACCTTCACATTCTTAACCTAAGCCTTAACTTTTATAACAAAACCTAACTTTTCTAACAAAGCAAGGGTAAGTTGGGGATTGCTATTTAGAGTTAAGCATGGTAAATAATCTTACAAAAGGTAAAAACCCGTAATGGGTAAGCTGTAAAACAACAGCTGGTTGAGTTTTTAAATAAAATATTCCCTTTGTCCAAAGCCTGGAGCAGCATTTAATGAACAGTGCACGCTTACATACATATCCGCGCGGATCCAATTGAAGATTTCAGAGGCCTATAAATAGAGCCCCTCAGTCTCAGAACAAAATGAACAAGATGAACAGAGGAACAAAAGAACAACAACTCACTCACACAGCACCTTGGCGAAAATATTGTAGAAAACAGTGGGAATTCCTTTGAATTGCCACCTTTTTCTTAATCATTTTCCCAAATCTCACTCACCAAATATTCACTAAATTCAAGTCTCAAACACAAACACAAAGAAGATAGGATACCACCATTGGTAAACCCTCCTTCTCCTTACCTTAAACCTCCCTCATCCATGCATGCATCTCACATTTCAGAGATGTAACTTGTTTGTTGTCCATCCCTTCCCCTAGATTCAAGAGGATCACCATGAAAGTTCATCTCCATGTATGATATTCTATAAGGATCAACATTCCTTCCAAATTGTTTTTACTTTCTTGAAAACATTTTCTTAACCTAAAGATCAATTTTCATACATAAAATCTTGATTTCAAGTTAAATCTCCCCCATTCCAAGCAAATGAAGTGCTTTAAGTCCTAATGTACCCTAAGGATGGCTTGATATAGTAGATCACCACTAAACATGTTTAGTGATAACTAATCAAAGCCTAAGGAAATGGGGACAAAGCATGGATGCAAATCCCCTTTAAATCACATTTTCCTTCTTGAGAATGTTGCTGTCCAGTAGCCTTTCTCTAAGACCTCTGTTCATTGTCTAATTTTTTGGATACAGAAAAACTTAGAATTTGGTGTTGACTACAAAATACTTTTTGTAGCCAACATCCATAGGATTCCATACATATTTTTACTTTATTTTTTGCGTGAGTATAACTCCCTTTTTCAAATTATTTTCCAAAAGTAAGTTTAGTAGTCTCTGGAAATCCAGATTTCACATCTGTGATTTACAGAAGGTTTTGGTCCCTCAAATCATCTCCAATCATAAAAATATTTTTCAGTCACCTTATTTAAGATGTTTTGAACAACTTTCATTCTATGACTTTCCTCAGATTCTGAAGTTTTGAAACCCTTAAATCCATTTTAAAATCAAGTGTCCACTGTCTTTTTCATTCTGGCAGAATTGACTTTCAACTTCAAGGAGTCTTTTGAGTACCAAAACTCAACCCTAAAATCATACCAAAAATCATGGGACTTTTTTAATGTCTTACAAAGAGTTCTCAATTTTTAGTTCTCTCAGTTTGCACTTATTTTAACTAAAAAGAAACACACACACACACACACACACACACACACACACAAAAATGGTTTCAAATTAGGAAGACTCGTTTTACGAGGCATTCCGGGTGAACCCTAACGTTCTTCCCGGAGTGTAACGTGACCTCCGAACCCAAACCTCTAATTTCGGGCATTTTTCAATGTTTTGGCCCTTAAAATAAAAATGGCGTGGCGACTCCCATTTTTTTAAATGATTTTCAAAAGAAAAATCGCGGCGGGGCACATTCATCACAGTATCCAAGTTGGGTATAGTCACTGCCTCCTTGTTAAACCTGTGCAAATATTCTTTAAGACTTTCGTTAGGCTGTTGCACAATTCTATAAAGGTCACTAGTTAACTTGTCAAATGCCCTGTTGCACGAAAATTGATTAGTAAACATATTGACAAGTTGAGCGTAAGAAGAAATATAATTTAGTGGAAGTCCTGTTAGCCACTTTAAGGCTGGTCCTGACAAAGTTGAGCCAAAATCCCTGCAAAAATATGCTTCTTTAAAAATAGGGGGGATACTTATAATATCCATCGATTCTTGATATAGCAACACATGCTCGGCTGGATCGGTGCTCTCATCATACTTCTTCATATGAGGGACTGAAAACTTCTTTGGGATCTCCACATTAGCTATCGATGGAACAAAACGAGATTCGTTGTAGCAAGTTGGAGAAACTTGGTGATACGACAAGTTGACTCCAGGTACACTTCGAAGCAACTCTTTTATGGTCTGCATTTCCTTAACAAGTTGGTTCTCTGCAAAAAGAGAAGTATTATTAAACTGAGGTTCAGGAGTATCAAAAGCATTAAAGAAACTCCCTGTTTGCCCATCGGGGGTGTGGCATAGGTGTGGCAAGATGACATCACAGGTTGGCTAGCTGTATGGCTGAATCTTGGTTGCGTGATTGGAATCGACGTCACGATCGTGCTTTCTGCTGGCAAGGTGCCGAACATAGGGATATCTCCAAAATGACTAGGTCCTGTACCTGCACCAAACACAGATCTAGGATACAAAGGTGAGAATGGAGTAGACACTTGAGTTTCAGCTTGCTTTCCTTTACGCATGACATCAATAGCATTGAATATTATGGTGTTTGTATGCTCCTGAGCATCCAAACGGTCATTCACTTTCTTCAACATAGTAACCATGTTGGATATTATCTCCAAATTGGCAGCTTCCGAATTCATAGATGGATTGCCTTGGGTGCCGGAACTAGGAAGTGGCTGACTTCTCTCACCTTGACTGCCGGATGACGGATTAGTCATTTCTATGCAAATAATCAAAGTTTCCCACAGACGGCGCCAAATTGTTTTGGTCAAATTTCAACAAGCGTTACCAATGACAAGAAAAATGACTAAAGTGATATGAATCAGGGTACAATGATTATCTAGTTGAATAGAAATGAACACAAGGATTTGTTGACTAGGGAAAGCCCTTGAACAACTTGTTCGCCGGCATAAAACCCCGGGAGGTTTAGGAACCTGCCTTGACCAAAAGTTTACTAAGTATTTAGATGATTACAGAACTATGAGCGTATTCAAGGGGACTTATGCTAGAGTGATCGTGTGTGAATTAACACTGTTCTCTCCCCTTTATACCTCTTTATAACGGCTAATTACAAAGATAAATCTAAGCCTACAATCTCGGAAACACGTTGAGCTTTGTTGAGATATTTACGCCACTTCGTTGAGGGAGGAGGAAGTGGTCTGTTGCTTGGATACCTTGGTGAAGAGATGTCGTTGAATCAGTCTTCTATTCTATTGATACGTTCCCTGAAAAGTAGGAATTAACGTAACAATAATACAACCTGCAAGATGATCAAGATGTAGTAGGACAACTCAAGTTGTTAGTACCAAGATGTTATACGCAAGTTGAAAACAAGTTGACCGAAAACGTAGGGCCCAACATTTATCATAATTGACTGTCGATAAATTATATGGTTGAGACTTACAGTATTTGATTGATCGCTTATTATTGACTTATAGTTAACTTATTAAAGAGTAGGTCTGCTGAGAAACGCGTTTCTCCATAACTATGGAGAAACGCGTTTTTAATAGCCAGAAGCTATACGTTTGATAATCAGAAGAAAATTTATGGATATCAGTCTCAAAGGGTTCTGGATATCCAGAAGCTTTGGAACGGATATCCAGAAGCCTTTGGGCGGATATTCAGAAAAAATAGATTTGAAGCCAAATCCAAGGCCAAGACCAGAAATTGCTTATTGAAGGTTTCTGGATATCCAGAAACCTTCAAATGTATATCCAGAAACCATCAAATGAATATCCAGAAACATTTTGAATGTTTCTGGATATTCATTTTGAAGGTTTCTGGATATCCAGAAACCTTCAAATGTATATCCAGAAATCATCAAATGAATATCCAGAAACATTTTGAAAGTTTCTGGATATCATTTTTGAAGGTTTCTGGATATCACTTTCATAAGCTTCTGGATATCCTTTCAAAGGGTTCTGGATATCCAGAACATTTGAGACTGATATCCAGAAGTAACCATGGGACAAGGTCATGGCCAATATAAAAAGTTTCTGGATATCCTTTCAAAAGGTTCTGGATACCCGTAACCCGTTTCTCCATAAATTATGAAGAAACGCATTTCTCCCTAGATTTTACGCTTATTAAAAGCTCATTTGTCACAATTGATTGTGGATTGATGATAGTTGATGACTTAATGAAAGTGTAGTTGATTGATAAAACAAGTCAATCAATTATTCGCATCTTTGATTTTTTTGACCTATACTCCTTCCGTCCCTAAATTTCTAAATGTTTATCCCATTTGACTTTTCAAATATTTTAATTTAGTGATTTTGAAGCTTTAATTTTGGTTATTTTTACGAACGCTTTGAAAATTATTGATAATATATACCGCCGTTATGTAATACTCCGTCCCTAAATGTTACAAGTTTTGAAAATTTAGTGATTTTGAAACTTTAATTTTGAAAATGAGACTAACTTTTTGGGACAAAGGAAAAGGGAAAATGGGACAAACATTTAGGGACGGAGGGAGTATTAGATTTGAGACAGATTTGAAATCTTATAGACCTATCTAGCACTTGAGTTCGTTCAATTTCAATGGACATAGTTGTTTTTTTTAATACTGCCTTTTCGAGGGTGAATTTTATTTGCAAGGCACCAAAACTTGAAAGGCATCAGGAAATTACATTAATACCCTCCCATATAAACCAAAAGCCTTCAATTTCTCTCATTCCCTCCATCCCTCACCAGCAATCCACCATGATACGGTCGAGAAACTTTCAGATTTTTCACGAAACCCTAATTCGAAACATAACCGGCAATGACGCCGGCCGATTGTTCCATGCAAATGTGCAAAAGAAGGGGAAGAAGAAGATGACACTGTACTCGAAAATCAGTCCACTCGGAAACCCTAGCTTGATGTTGACTCCGGAGCTCGATCAATGGATTGAAAACGGAAACAAAGTCCATTTCGATGAGCTTCAGCGCATCATTCGTGACCTTCGCAAGCATGGTGGGTTTTAAAATGAAATGTTGATGAACTGGGTTTGAATTTGTTGTTTAGAATTCCATTGATGAACTGGGTTTGAAATTGAAGTGCGAAATATGTTTCTGGACTGGGATTATTTCGTGTAATTTTACACGAGATGTTTCACAACATTTCGTGTAAAATTACACGAAATTGTTCTTAGCATTTCGTGTATAGGCACACGAAATGAACTAAACATTGTTCCATTGTGTTTCGTGTGCCTATACACGAAATGATTCCATACCATTCGTATGAATTTACACGAAATCACTCAATACATTTCGTGTATTTTCATACGAAACATATCTGACAACGTCGTGTATAATCACACGAAACGTCCGCGTACGAGTGAGGACAGTTTTGTCAATTGTCCGTGCCTTGCAAATAATATGCCTTGCAAATAACCATGCCCCTTTTCGACAACAAAAATCATTCATTTAAAAAAAAAATAGAGGTGACTTTGACTCATGAATGTAGTGCAATCTAAATGTACTCGTATCAAATTCGACAAAGGGTTAGATAGATGGTTCTATGTTTCAGGCATAATTTTATGAGTCGGTCTGGGGAGAAACGCGTTTCTCCGTGTTTCTGGAGAAACGGGGCTTGTTTTGTCGCGCGACATAATAAGCCGCTCGATATACTTTTATCGGCTTCGGATATCCAGAAGCTTTGGAAAGGATATCCAAGCTTTGGAAAGGATATCCAGAAACCAAATATTTTTCTGGATATCTTTCAAAGCTTCGGATATCCGTAACATTGAATATGGATATCCAGAAGCTTTGGAAAGGATAGCCAGAAAAAATATTTGGTTTCGGATATCCTTTCCAAAGCCTTCGATATCCTTTCAAAGCCTTCCGGATATCCAGAAGCTTTGGAAAGGATATCCAGTTGTGGTGGCTAAGTATGTCGCGCGACAAAACAAGCCCCGTTTCTCCAGAAGTGACGGAGAAACGCGTTTCTCCCCAGATTTTGTGTAATTTTATACCATCTCCAGCAAAGCGCTATATCTCTTGTTTTGTGCTATTTTGACACAAAATCCTTCTACAACAACACTATACTCGACGCTACTTTTAAGCAATTGATTTATTGAGCCAAATTTGGCGCAAGTTTATGTTATGCGCTAATTTTTTTTTAATCTTGGAATTATACGGTTTTATTTAAGATATATACTCCCTTCGACTCATTAATAGCTTCATTTTTGTCAAAATGGGTGTCCCGTTTAAAGCTTCACCTTTCCTAAAATGACAAAGAATCTTTATTATTCCACTCACTCATTCTCTCTCCTATTTTACTATTACACTCACAACATTTTTCAAATTTACTATTTTCTCCCCTCATTCTCTCTCCTATTTTACTATTACGCTCATAACATTTTCTCCACTCGCCAATTTGCTTAATTTGCGTGTCGAAAACAAAATGGTGAACTTATTATTGGGACGGGGGAGTATTTGTTTATTATAAAGTAGAGATCTTTTAGGTGATTGTGAATATTTGTAACTTTGTATAGATTGAGAGTTTGAGATAATTCTCCCACTTCATTCACTTATATAATAAGAAATATTTATTAGTTTAATATTGTTTACTAGTACTACTTTCTTGGTCTCAGAATAGTAGTTATTTTTGAAAAAAATAAAAAAATTGAATAAATTTTGAGCATTTATATTGAGACAAATGTAGTATATATTATTTAATTTAATATAAGTTATTTGTATTAGTGAATTTTATTTTTAATTTAATTTTAACTGTAGTATAAGTTATTTGCATCATTATTTTAAAATAAAAATTTCAAAAATATGTTGAAATTTCAATTTAAATTGTATTTTGAAGCATTTTAATTTGAATCGTATTACCAATAACAATGCCAAAATTAAAAAAATGCGTTTTTCCTTAAAACTAGAAAAAACGTGTTTTGATTCTCCCACTAGTGTCAGTGTTAAGAGTAATAAAGTGTCAGTGTAAATAGTGTCAGTGCATGTATTATTAAGTGTCAGTGTAAAAAAGTGTCAGTGTTAGTGCATCAAAGTGACAGTGTAAAAGGTGTCGATGCATGTATTATTAAGTGTCACTGTTAGTGTAAAATAGTGTAAGTATTAGTGTAACAAAGTATCAGTGTAAAGAGTGTCAGTGTATGTATTATTAAGTGTCAGTGTTAGTATAAAAAGTATAGTGTTAGTGTAACAAATTGCCATTGTAAATAGTGTCAGGTCAGTGTAAAGAGTGTCATTGCATGTATTATTAATTAACAGTGTAAAAAGTGCTAGTGTTAGTGTTAAAAAGTGCCAGTGTTAGTGTAAACAAATATCAGTGTGAAGAGTGCCAGTGAATGTATTATTAAGTGTCAGTATAAAAGATTGCCGGTGTAGGGTAAAAAAGTGTCAGTATTATTATAAAAAGTGTCAGTATGAATAGTGTCAGTGCATGTATTATTATGTGGCAGTGTAAAAATGGTTTTTTCTCAAATTTTTTTAAAAATGCGTTTTTATAAGATTAACTCTAATAACAATATATTAATTAATGGAAAATATTTAATTAAATGAAATAATAAGGAATATTTTAAGAATATTTTTATTTGGTATAAGATTTTAATCAAATTATTGGAGATGAGAAAATATATTTGGTGCTGTGTAATTGCACAATTCTAGAGGAATAGTGCAATTTTTGCACTAAATTGTTGAGCATGGCCTTAGAACATACTCCCTCCGTCCCGGACCTATGTGCTCGATTTGACTTTTCACGTAAATTAAGGAGAGAGTATTATATTAAAAGTGTTGTGAGTGTGAAATAAAATAGGAGAGAGAATGAGTGGAGGGAATAGTAAATTATAATGGTGTTGTGAGTATTAAAATAATATAGGAGAGAGAATGAGTGGAGGAAATAGTAAAGATTCCTTTCCATTTTAGGAAATGTGCACGTAGATTTGGAACGCCCAAAATGAAAAGTGTGCACGTAGGTATGGGACGGAGGGAGTAGTTGTTTGGACTTACTTCTCACTCACCCTTTAAATTATATATACTCATTGTGTTTCTAAAAGAATAACTTTTTTTTAAAAATATTTTAAAATAAATTTCTTAAAAAAAAAAGCATTTACCCTGCCTATATTTATTAATATTTTTTTTTATATTTGTGAAACTAAGTTTAGAAAACGATTATTTTTATTAATTTTTTTTATAAGTTTAGAAAACGAGTAACAAAAATATTTGCGCAACTATATTATTAAATTGTATAATATTTAAAAAATATCTCTTGAACAAAATTTAGGTTGAGGGAATGGTACTAATATTTCTTTGCATCAGTATCATGTAAAAAAATCTCCCCCTCTCCCAAAATGATCTTTTGTCTTTTTTTTTCGTTAATATAAAAATATTTTGAGTAATAATTTTAGATTGATTAAATTATTCGAATGAACATCTAAAAATTGTTATTGATTTTATTTATAATAATGTATCGATAACATGTTTTAAATGTTTATTAGGATAATTAAATAAAATAAAATTATTGCTCAACGTAAATTCGTGTTAACAAAAAAAAAATAGAAATATTATTTCGATACAAAGGGAGTAATTTATAGTTAAGTTTGTAGTTCAAGATAGTTACTTCTTAATTGTTACGGAGAAAAAATAGCTTGTCATTTGAATAATTTTTATTCAAAATCAATTTTATAACTAAATAATTGTGATGGGACTTTATTGAGGAGCGCCATTGGAGAGGGAGGCGGCCCTAGGGGAGTGGCGCCCTAGGGGCGCTACAAGCCATTGGAGAGGGAGGCAGCCCTAGGGGAGTGGCGCCCTAGGGGCGCTATAACTATGGTAGGCGCCAGAACCCTGAAGCGCCCTATGTAGAGGTAGGAGCGCCAGAAGAACCATGGTAGACGCTAGGAAGAACCATGGAGGCACCAGGAAGAGAGTTAGGGCGCTAGGGGAGCTGGAAGGGCTCTAGGGGTGCACGGAGCAAAGGAGAGCTTCAGAGCTCTGCATGATCTCATGTATATCTCGGTCTCTTTGTACATATCTTGTCCTTATTTATTTATATCAACTAGTTGACGTAATTGTAGTGATTGATAGTGTATATCAAATAGTTGGCAAAATTGTAGGGATTGATAGCGTGATTGTAAGGATTGATTTGTATCAAGATCTTATCAAGATCTCTAGGTTGTATATAAATCCATTGATGGCATTTGAATGAACAGAGAAAATTCTACCCTTTCCCACTCTTGATTTCTAACTTGGTATCAGAGCGGTGATCTTGAAACCTTAAACCTAAACACAACTCAACGCAAATGGCTGTCGAGAGTAGTGAGAAAAGAACCCCCTACTTTCTTTAATCGAGTGACAATCTCAGATAGATTCTCACTAATGTCCAATTGAAAGGAGAAAACTATGAACAATGGCTCGTGTTTTCAAGAGTTCATTGAGAGCCAAGATGAAAACCGGGTTGAAATTACCCGCGTTCGCGGAAGCGGCAAGTGGTTTGAATTTCACGAAAAAAAGAAGAGTCGTCACGCCATTTTTATTATGAGCCAAAACTTTGAAAAAAGGCTTTTGAATAGAGATTGTTTATATTATGAGCCAAAACTAAGAAAAGTCTTTTGAACAGAGATTATTTTTATTATGAGCAAAACTAAGAAAAGGCTTTTGAACAGAGATTGTTAGGTTCGGAGGTCACGTTACGCCTCGAAAAGAGATTAATTGTGCTCACCCGAAACGCCTCGTATTGACGAGTCTTTCTACCTTTCTCGAGAAAATTGTGCGTGTGTGTGTTTGTGTATTACTTGAAAATCGGTTTGAATGGCGAATTTGAAATGAGGGACATTTTGACATGAGTCGGGCATTATAATGTTGCCATTTTTTTTTGATAAAATGACAGTAAGGAAAAGATTTTGATTTTGATCGGGCATTATAACGTTACCCCTTTTTTGATGAAATGATAGTAAAGAGAAGACATTTAAAGTAAATGACAGTAATGAAATGACGATCGACAAGTCAATTTATTGACTCGGATGTTAAAGTAAATGCGATTAACAAACCAAACGGTTTGGACGGTAAATAACGATATTGAAATGACGGTATCAACGAATCAAACGATTCGGATGATAAAGGATGCGATCAACGAATCAAACGATTCGGACGGTAAAAAGCATTATTTAAATGACAATATCAACGAATCAAATAATTCGGACGGTAAAATGACAATCAACGAATCAAATGATTCGGACGATAAAAGACGATCAACGAATCAAACGATTCGAACGGTAAATGACATTATAAGGTAAAGTGATAAACAACGAGTCAATATCTCCGTTTTAACTCTAAATTACTATTTTCGAAAGAGAAAAGCAATAGAGAGAGGATCATTTCTTGACTCGTAGACAACGTAGTGTCTACATTTTGAAGATTTTGATCGGAACAGAAATAGCGAAAACGACATAAAAAGGGATGAAAGTTTAGATTGAGAAGGAGAGTTTACCAATGGCTAGGTTTTGACTCTATCTCCTGAGGGATCGTATATCGGATACGAAAAATGTTTGAAAAGTGTTTGGATTGTGTTTTGTTTGGGCGAAACGAGATTTTTATGCAAATTGAGGCATTTTCTGGGACTTTTGGGGGAGTTTGGGACGCTGGAATCGAGGCAGTGGGGCAGAAGGGTGAAAATTTCTTGGCCATTACTGAATGACTGAGGCTGTATTTATAGGCTGTAAAATTGCAAAATAGGCCGTCCACCCTTTCCTTCAGTTTGAGGGCATTTTGGGCATTTGAAATTATTGATGTGACTGGTGGACGAATTCTGTTTAAACAAGTAAAACAGGCTGGCCGGCCTAGGTTTCAGTTTGAGGGTATTTTGGTCTTTTTTGGTTTTTGAAGTGATTGATTTGACCTTGGGCTTGTGCATGTGTGACACGTGGCATACTTAGTCACTAAGCAAGGGCATTTTTTGTCTTTTTGGCCGTAGTTTGACTGTTTTTTAAATAACTGTTCGAATAAATGTCGAAAACAGTCCCGAAAAGTCCCGAAAATTGCGTATTTTTGAAAAGTGATATTTTTTACGTGTTCGAACGTGTTTTTAATACACTTTAATTTTGAATGATTGGGGCAGTCCTGGAAAGTCTCGTAAATTTGGAAAGTGTGAATTAACAGTTTCTAACGATCATGATTTAGATATTTACACGGGTTCATCGATGTAACGATTGATCGTCCGACAAAGGCGGACGAAATAGAGCTTTGGCGGACAATGAACTCGATGATGGTGTCATTGATCTTTAACACCATTGAAATGAATCTTCGATCCACGGTGACTTACGTGGAGGAGACAAGGATTTTGTGGGTCGACCTGTAGCAAAAGTTCTTGGTTGACAATGGGGCAAGGGTGCAACAGATCAAGTGTGACCTAGCCAATTATAAGCAACAGAAGAACGAGAGTGTGGCTGTTTACTATGGTTGAATTAAGAAGATGTGGGATTAATTGAATGACTATGACAAGGTTTCGGCGTGTTCTTGCATTGGATGAAGATTTGAGATCAATTTGAGGCTCACCTAGCGAAGGGAGGAGGAGCGAGTACATTGGTTTGTTATGGGACTCGAGACACCTAAGTTTGAGAATGTAAAATCAAATATTTTGAACTCATAGCCTCTTCCTAACGTAAATAAAGTTTATTCAATGGTGATGAGAGAGGAGCATGTCAAGGGGAGCGAGAGAGAGAGGAGTACTCATAACCTATGAGCTTTGTGGTGTGCACCAACACTGGGGTCCGAAATCCAGGGGAAAGCACAAAGAGATGGGGAATGTTACTTGTAGACATTGCAAGAAAAAGGGACACGAAGCTGACTCTTGTTTCAAGCTTGTGGGATATTCGGAATAGTGGGGCGAGCAATCCTCACGAAATGGAAAGGGGAGAAAGGGCAGAATGTCAGGCCAACCGCTGGAGGAGCGAGAGGGCGCGAGTCTTTCAGTGCTCGAGCCAACACTTTACAAGTAAATGATGATGATGGCGCAGAGATGACAGATGCGCTCAACTCTTGGGACTCATAAGTGAATAGTGGAACATCTTCAAAGTCATTGTGCAAACCAACGTCAAAAGTAATGAGCGCGTGAATGGTAAGATGAATGTTGAGCCTTGTCTAGTGGATAGCGGGGATAATCGACATATAACAGGAAACCTTGCATTGCTTGGCAATGTTCGCAACATTGAAACCAGTCGAGTAAGATTGCTTAATGAGAAGCTCATCATTTCCACAAAAGAAGGCGATGTTAAAATTGGGCATAAACTTGTTCTACAAAATGTGCTATATGCTCCATCATTCAATTGCAATCTGTTGTCTGTCTGTCAGTTGCTTTGTGACTCAAATAATTTTGTGCAATTTTCTGACAAACTTTATGTAATACAGGACCGAACCTCGAATACGTTGATTGGTGCGGGTGAACAAAGCGAGGGGCTAATACTACTTGAAGAAGTCTACCGAAGCACGAGTATGCAGCGCTAATGAATTTGCAAAGCATGAGTTGTGGCATCAGCGGTTGAGACATCCATCAAGTAAAGTAGTTAGTTTACTTCCTTTTGTTAGTCGGAATAGTACTAATAAAGATGTTTGTGAAACTTTTTGCAAAGTCAAACAAACTAGAGATAATTTTTTGCCTAGTGAGAGCAATTCTAAAGGGATTTTTTTATTTAATTCATGTTGATCTTTGGGGTGATTATCAGACACCTGCTTTGTATGTAGCGACTTATTTTTTAACAATTGTGGATGACTGCTTTCGCTCTGTGTGGGTATATTTGAATAACTCAAAAAGTGATGCGCCACTGTGAATGTGTGCCCGAATTCTATTTTTTGTTTTTTTTAGATTGGATTCACGCGAGATTGAAAACATCCAGTTTAATTTGAAAAACGGAGTCGCCACGCCATTTTGATTTCCTCAAAACTTTGAAAAAAAGGATTTTAGGGTTCGGAGGTTAAGTTACCCCTTGGGAAGAACGGATCGTCGTTCATCCAAGGTGCCTTGCCGTAGCAAGTCTCCCTAGATTCCATTTTTCGTGCTTGCTTGTGTGCTTTCTTGTGTGCATATGTTGAAAAGAGGGGGGGGGGAGAATGTACCAAGTTGTCTTCTGGACGTACAAACCATTTAGTTGGTTGTCGCTCGGGATTCCTTGGATTTTTATGTTTTTGGGACTTTGATCCCGTCCTCATCTTGGACTTGTGATCATCGCTATTTGATCTTGGGTCTTGCGTGATCGAGAGAAGGACTCTCTTTTATAGTCCAAAAATGGGGTTATTTATAAAAGGAGTGTCCTTAGCCCATCAATCCTACGCCTTGAGACGATTGAGCTTATATTGGAGCTATCATGCTCGTCTCAAGCGATAATCGGAGATATAGGTTCAAGGTTTATCTCTTTCTAAAGAGATTGCGGCACCTTTAATGGAAGAAACGATGTAAAGATAGGATCTTTACACCGGTCCGTTCCAAAGGTTGCATCATGTACCAATTGGGGACTAGGGGGATGCATGTTAAAAATGACATTTTTAGTGAAAAGATGACATTTTTGGGTGCAAAGGATGCTTTTGATTGCAAATGATGCTTTTTGATGTAAAGAAAGGATTTTTATGCAAATGATGCATTTTTTTTTATAGGAAAATAGCATTTTTAGGCAAAGGATGCATCTTTGATGCAAAGAAATGATCTTTAATGCAAAGGATGCATTTTTATGTGTGAAAATGAGTTTTAGGGTGCAAAGGATGCAATTTTAATATAAAAATTACATTTTTATATGCAAAGAATGCATAAAGATATCATTTTTATGTAAAAAAGGGATTTTTAGGTGCAAAGGATGCACCTTTAACGCAAAGATTACATTTTTATGGGCAAATGATGCTTATTTCATGCAAAGGATGCAAAAGGGGGAGGGGGATATGATTTATATGAATAAAGATAGGATCTTTAACAACTAATACCAAGTCCCAAGCAAGATAATAGCAATATGTAGATGCAAGGAGCAATTATATCACATAGAACAATTATAATGCAAGGTAAGGGGGTGAGAGGTTACCAATGGTGGTGACCTCTTCTTCTTTGGATCTTGCCTATTTGAAGGACCAACTTGGAGGGCTTCAAGGAGGAGGGAGGTGGCTCTTGGCACTCTTCAACTTCCTAGATTTTCGCAGCAGTGTTTGAATAGGATTTTTGGTATTGAATGTGATATCTTGTTGTTTTTTAAAATGGGTAGAGGAGGGCTCTATTTATAGGCAGTCTGGATAAGGCTAATGAAGCCGTGCGGCTAGGAGTCTTCTCCTAATGCAGCCGTGCGGCATTATCCTGTATGACTCAGCATGTTTCTAGAATCATGCAAGGTGGCACTTCTAGAAGGATACCAAATACAAGGAAAACGTGCTCTTTTAATTTAGAGCAGTCCCTTCATCCCTCGGAAGGTTCGGAACAGTTTCGAAATTGCTCCCGGACTTTAGGAAAAGTCTGGGGAATTGCCGAAAAATTTAACCGGAAGGCATGAGCCAGATTTAGGTACTTACAGAAGCCCCTCGGCAACGTCACTTGCAGGGCGAGTGGGGTTGTCGATAGAAAAGGATCCGATTTGGCAAATGCCGAGACGGATTAGGTGACCAAGGTGGTCGAGTGGCTGAACATTTGGAAGGCTACCTACGTATCCCAAGTGGGAATCAAGCCATGCCGTAGTTCAGAACAGGAGCCGCAGGGGAATGGTGAGGAGAGAACTGATCTCTTGCTGGGAAAATAGAAGAGAAAGTGACCTAGGAAGTCAGGTGATTGATCCTACTGGGGTTATGCTAGAAGTGACCGATGTGGTCGGATATCTGGACCTCTATGAGGGGCTACTTTACCACTGAGGAGTGATGAATAACAAAGGGATGACCAATGTGGTCTGATGGCTGAACCTTTATGAAAGGCTGCCTCACCACTGAGGAACGATGATGGAATAGGGTGACCACTGCGGTCGGATGGCTGGACCTTTTATGAAAGGCTACCTACGTATCCCGGAGGAATCAAGCCTTGATCGTAGTTCAAGCATCACTAGATAGTTAGGAACGATGTCTAGGATCCTTGAGGTTTTGATAATTAATGGAGGTTGTCACCTGATTGACAATTACTGGAGGTTGTCACCTGATTGACTAAAGCTTACGTCGCTATCGAGGAGATAGAGGTAGCTGAAGTTTGGAAAACTTGAGCGTACTTCTCAATCTGTGATAGAGGTAGCTAAAGTTTGGAGAACTTGAGCGTACTTCTCAATCTGTGATAGAGGTAGCTAAAGTTTGGAGAACTTGAGCGTACTTCTCTATTCGTGATAGAGGTAGCTTAAGTTTGGAGAACTTGAGCGTACTTCTCAATCTGTGATAGAGGTAGCTAAAGTTTGGAGAACTTGAGCGTACTTCTCTATTCGTGATAGAGGTAGCTATAGTTTGGAGAACTTGAGCGTACTTCTCTATTCGTGATAGAGGTAGCTAAAGTTTGGAATTCTGACAATTCGGAGGTTGTCACCTAGCGTCATTCCGTTATAACGGAAGTAACGAAGGCGACTGGGGAGGAAAGTCTATTTGCTTAACGGATATCTTTTAGAAGACGATGTTATCCTAGTTAAAGGATAACATGAATTATATGCCCAAGTGGAAAGTCCAGGGGCAAAGCTGTAATTTCTGCTCAGGGCAAAAGAAGCCGCCCGGCATGAGATGGGGGCAAAAGAGGCCGCACGGCCAGAAGTCTAATTTTTCCAGATTATTTAAAACAGATTTGAACGAGCATTGGGCATTGTTGCCGCCCATCTATTGCCGAGGAAGAGAGAGAGGAGGGAGAGAATTTCTTCAAAATCCTTCAATTCCCTTGCTTCTATTGATTAAGATGGATCCGGAGGGGAATCCTATGCCAAGGCAAGCAAGGAGGAACATCTCCGAGGCCGCTCGGAGGAGGAGGAAAGAACTCATTCGGACGGAGAGGAAGTATGACTTCCTTACGCCTCCATCGGAGCTCTATCCGGGCAGGAGGGAGCACAAATCGACGAATCCTCAATCGGTTGGGGTAAGCATTCTTAATTTGTTCAATTCCATCGATTTTGATTGAATTTTGATTGATTCTAGGGCTTGACTCGAGTTTTAGGAATTTCTCGAATTTTTCTAAGATTTTTGATGATGATTTTGGAATATTAATGATTAACCTATGAGGCTAAGACGATTAACGATCATGCATGTGCAATTTTCTTAAGAAATAATGAGAATGACCCATTTTTTGAAAATAAATTGAGAAAATAATTGTCTAAGATGTGACGGAGTCCTTGCATGTGCTAGAACTAGGTCAATTTTTTGATCATGGATGCTAAAACGGGGTTTTGGATGATGAAAAGGATTCATGCATGCCTTTTTTTTTTTGAGAAAAAATTAATGCTTATGTGCAAATAATTTTGAAAATTGTGATTTTGTGCTTAGGATAGCAATGTGCTTGACATGATGTGTTTCAAGTGATGAAAGACACGTTTTTCTACGCATAGGATGCTAGAAATCCTTTATGAATGCTTTTCTTTTGAAAATATATGCATGCTTTTGAAATGAGGTGAAGGAATGACACATTTCTTTTGCTGTGCTTGCCTACAGGAGAACAAGTCTAGGGGGCCTTTCGAGATTGCAGTGAGGCTGCGCGAGGATGCCCGATTTTGAGGAGGATGGGGTAAACCCCAAGCAGCTAGTAAGGGCTACCGGCCTGGATTTATTTATTGAGGCTATCGGCAGAGGTATTCACATTACCTCGAAGAGCAAGGGCTTGATCCAGGCCCTCTCGGAGTTACGGTGGGACACCACCCACGGCTTTCACCTTAGGCCGGGGAGGCGACGGTGGCGCTGCAGATTTCACTTGCTATCACCGGCTTACGGTTCAGGGAGGCTGTGACTGGAGGAATCATATCACGGCGGAGGAATTTAGAGATTTGGTTGGGTTTGAGCTTATTCCTAAGGGGCTCAGGATGGAGACCAGGAATGTCGAGGTGGCGATCCCGAGCGCATGCGGGGAATTTCTTTGCTAATGAGGTGCCTACCATCTTGCGAGGGCTTTTGTGTGGTTGATCTTGTCGAGTCACCATTTTGCCAATGCAGGGCCGGCTATGACTTGCCTTCTCGACTCCTTGGAGGATGTTGATGGGATTAGGACGGTCTCTTGGGGCGAGGCCGGATTGGCGGAGCTTTACTTCTCCCTGGACATGTACAGCCGGAATAAGGCTGCTTCGATGGATTGCTTCTCCTTTGCGCTTGAGGTATTCTCACCTTCTTTCCTTTCTCTTTTCTTTTCTGTCTTTGAGACTTTTATGAGAGAAAATGACCCTTTTGATGTTTTGAACATGCGGAGTGCGGTTTTGCGAGGTGATCGGGTTCTTTCCGTGGAACCGGCGGAGCGATGCTACCATCTTTCCCGCTATGATCATTTGGGAGGAGATGCGAGGGATAAGTTCACCGGGAAGACCCGAATCACCTTTGATTACAAGATGGTGAGGCCAGTCATCAACAGGGATGGGCACGACGGAGTGGACTTTTACCCTTGGGGGAGGTATCCAGAGATTTTGCTAGGAGAGGCCGTGGAGCGACGAGGCGGGCGATGGTTGGCCGGGGCGACATGTG
Organism: Adenophora triphylla var. japonica; assembly: GCA_022495995.1. Lineage (NCBI taxonomy): Eukaryota > Viridiplantae > Streptophyta > Magnoliopsida > Asterales > Campanulaceae > Adenophora > Adenophora triphylla. The sequence goes on along the minus strand of JAFEMH010001605.1, from coordinate 73,655 downwards.
ATGTCATCTATACGGGGACCGTTTCTCTAGGCGACATGGTCATGTCCCTCCATTGGATGCCATTACCCCTCATGATCCTCCGGCCACGGATCTTGCGGCCCGGGGATTGGTCGGCGGATGACATAGAGATATCGGGCGGCGTAGCGGCGAGGAGTACTTTGACATGGCTACCCCTTATGATACTTTTGTGGAGCGCGGCGATTGAGGACGCCACGAAGCTAGTGAAGGCTGGTTGTCACTCGGGGGTATGGGGAGGCCGAGCCTCTGCGACCCGCCGATGCCTCTGCTCATCTTTCTTATGTAGTCGATGGGAGTGCCGAGGAGGTTCGGGATACTGTCCACGACACTAGGGAGCCCGGTATACTCTGCCGCCAGGATAGCCTTTGTAAGTACACTTTAGGGTCTTTTCCCTTTTTTAGAATTCTTTGCTTTTTTGCAATTTCAAGATTTTACGAGATTTTCTTCTCTTTTTCTCGGGTTCCGGCTCGCACTTATGACGGCTTGGTTAGGCAAAATAGGAAATTTGGAAAGATGTATGTCGGTCCCTTTTGAAGAAGGCGGCTTGCGCTTCAAAGGCTGCGACGAACGTGCGGGAGCACGTGCGCAAAAGGAGGCACGTAGGGGGCACGACATCCACCTCATCGGCTTGAGTACTCCTCTAGCGCCATGCCTCGGGGACGGGGACCCAATGCCGGCATCTGGAGCATCGGCGGAGTATGAACATGTGAATGTTCATCTTTCGATGTGAGCGACGGTGAGGACTTGATGAGAGGCGAGCTTTTATGAGTGAGTAGTGATGAGGAGGAATCGGAGGCCTAGGAGGTCTCTAGAATCGATTTAGGAGGAAGAAAAAAAACAATGAACAATTTTATGCACATTTTGTTTATTTTTGCTTTATTTGGGCGCCGATGGGGCGAAAACAATGTATTAATGTTTTATTTTCTTTTTAAATTTATGCTTTATGAATTTACATATTACTTGAGCCTCGGGGCAGTTTTTTGCTTGGAATTGGGGTGGCGGGCCAAAATGATTTGTGATGACACATAAGCTGCATGGTTAGTGTTTGGATATGTTTTTGTACAGGTTTTTGTTGGAAAAGTGGGGTGAAAACTCCCTTTGGGCAGCAACTTGGTTGCTGCAGATTTTTCTCACATCGGGCTAATGAAGCCGTGCGGTGCAGTCTACTGGAGCAAAAGAGGCCGTGCGGCTCACGGTTACATGCAGGTGGTCATTTTAGAATAAAATCAAGGCTTGCCCATTTCATTTCATTTTCAATCTAGACTTGTCCCAACTGTTCCCAGAGCACATATTTGGCCTAAAGACGTCAACTTTGATCATCTTACAATGGAGAAGCCCGTTAGATTGCAAAGGGGAAAAGAGACCGCTTTCTGTCCGATCTTCAATCTTGGGTGAGATATAACTTTCAATCTCACAAGGGGCTGTTTGATTCTTCTTTCAAGATCAAATCTTTATGGCATTTGAGGATCTCCCGCCCGATTGGGACCTTTTGAGAAGCGGCGGCAAGGTTTTGGGACGTCCGGAGACACGTTTCTTGCTTTTCTTACAATGAGATTGTCCCAACCTATGAAGACTTTCGAGCCTTGATTGGGGTCCAGAAATTGAGGCTATATCGATTCCTACGATCGAAGATGTGCCGGTGGCGGCAAAGTTGGCATCTTTTACGCACATATCTGCAGGAGAGGTGAGGGGATGATGCTAGCTCCGGACGGGATTGACCTTTCGATATCCGGGCGGGGTTCGGGTCTCCGGATATGGCTACGACCACGGTGGCTATGGATGCATTTATCCTCTGCATATTTTCTTCTCTGTTCACCGGCGAGTCAGTGGGGATGCTGTCATGGTGGTCTCTTGGACATGGTTAGGGATTGCGGGTGGGAAGGACATTGTCCCATTGGTTTTAGGTGAGACCTTGCATGGTATTGATAGGATGGCTAGAGGAGACCGTTTCATGAGGTGCAGGAGTCCGGCCGTGTTGACTTTGTGGGCTGCGGGGAGAGGCTCGGGGCTTTGCCGGGGGCTTTGCCGACTCGGTGCCCTTGGGTGATTTCCGGAGGGGTTTACCTCGGCAGGCGGGACCGGGGTGGCCGGGAGGCGATGATGGCTAGGTTATCCACTTCGGATATTCGGCTGGTGGGTACCTCACTGGAGGTTGCGGACCCGGAGGACATTTCGGGAGTCCTATATAGTGAGGGTTCCGGGGTTATCTTTGGTCATCCTTCTACATACCTGCTTGGTATCCGGGCGGTTCGGGGCCTTACGGGAGCCGTTGGGTGATTGGGAGGACATCCGTACCATGGAGGTGGTACCATTAGATATGAGGGATCCGGCCCGGCTTCTCATTCTTCTCGAGGGCTTGGACGTACACCATGCTTTCCCACCCGGGGCTATCCTCGGGAGCGGGAAGAGTACCATCTTGACTACGGTCTACTTGGATTGGTACGAGAGGGAGATGGGAGCGACTCGGGTCATATTGGGAGAGAGGCGTCGGGCTTTATTGGGGGCGGCGGTGACTCGAGTAGGACTACGAGGAGAGTGAAGCTAAGGCGAGTCACCATAACCGGTCGGGTGACCTTATCAAAGATATGGAGGCTCGATATAAGAGGCTTTACGAAGTCGCTCCCTTGGCGAGGCTCGGAGGGAGGAAGTGCGGACTCGTGCCCGTATTGAGAGGGCACTTATTGACACCGGTTTGATGGAGGCTCCGGTGAGGATACCGGAGATCGGGATGAGGGAGACCGACATCTTGGAGAAGAAGAGAAAGAAAACTTCGACGGGGTCGAGGTAAAGGGAAGAAGACCAAAGAAGACTCGGTGAATGACGGCGACGGATCTTTTCTTAGGATTCCCTTATTGCCATTTTGCAAACACGGTAGTTTATTAGGCATTTTATTGTATTTTAGATCTTTGTAGCGAGGTTAGCGAGTCAAGAGTAGACCGTGCTTGAACTCATCAAGAAGTTTTTAACTTGTAATGAACAAGAGATATTATCTTAGAAATTAATCAAGACACAATTTCATGGAAATTTCAGATGTCTTATTGATTAGGACCCGTTTTATGAAAACTTGAACGCCCTTTATTTATTGTTTAGGACACATTTCATGGAGACTTAATCGCCCCTTTTTTTTTATTGTTTAGACCGAACCATAAATGGCTGCCTACGTTCCCCTTTTACAAGAAAGACTAAGGGGCTCAGGTCTTCGTAGTTCATTCTGGTGAACTCTTTTTATGTGCGGCCATTGTTTTTGCCTAGACCGCCCTTTTTGGGTTTTCGGCCTAGTGGGCATTACTCTTTTTGTACTAAGATTTTTTCTTCTTTTTTTTTTTTTTATGTGCAACCTTGTCTTTTGCCTAGACCGCCCTTTTTGGGTTTTCGGCCTAGTGGGTATTACTCTTTTTGCACTAAGATTTTTTTTTCTCTTCTTTTTTTTATTTATATATATATATATATATATATATATATATATATATATATATATATATATATATATATATATATATATATATATATATATATATTTAGACATAATACCTTCGGAGCTTATCATCGTTGACTAGGTGGACAAAGGGATTGCCGTCAGTGCAAAGCTTCATGGCTCCTCCCAGATAGTATCTTACGCACCACATACGGGCCGATCCAAACGGGTTCCCATTTTCCCGGGGTTGTCTACGGTAGGGGCTTCACTTTCAACACTAAGTCACCCTCTTTGATGTCCACTGGCCTTGACCTTTTTGTCGAATGCTGCGGCCATTCGCCTCTGGTAGGCTCGGGTGTGCTCCATGGCTTTTAGCCTTCTTTCATCGAGCGGGGGCCAACTCATCATGCCGGCTGCGTAGCCATTCTACTTCGTTGACCTTTGTTTTCCGGGAGGACCCTTAATGACGGGATTTCCAACTCCACTGGTAACACCGCTTCCATCCGTAAGTTAGGGCAAAAGGAGTTTCTCCTGGCCAGGTACATTCGACGGACGTTACGTAGCCCCGAGTGTCGAGGTGTAGCTTTTCGGGCCAATCACGACCACGGGTGGCCATTTTCCGGATGATCCGTTCGAGCGTCTTATTAGCGGCTTCCACGGCTCCGTTAGTCGAGGTGCAGTATGGGGACGACTTGTGGCGAGTGATTACGATTCGACGGTAACCTATCGCAGTCTCCTTTAAAGTGCGACCCATTATTAGAAATGATCTCATTGGGCACCCCATATCTACACATTATGTTTTCCTTGATAAACTGGGCCACCTTCTTGGAAGTGAGGACCTTGTAGGACTTGGCCTCTACCCACTTGGTGAAGTAGTCGATGGCTACTAACACAAATTCATGCCCATTGCTTCCTGTCGAGGCTATCTTCCCTATCACGTCAATACCCCAAGTTGCAAACGGCCAAGGAGTCGTAATGCAGTACAGGTCATGAGGCGGGAGATGGTTGAGGTTGGCAAACCGTTGGCATTTTTCGCATGCTCGGACATGCTGGACACAGTCTGTCTCCATGGAAATCCAGTAGTAACCCATTCTGAGGATTACTTGCATCAGGGCTCTAGCATTCATATGAGGACCGCAGGGACCATTGTGGACTTCGGTCATTAACTCTCTGGCCCTTTCTTGAGTGACGCATAAGAGGAGTGGTCCTTGGTACCGCTTCTTGTACATGTTGCCTCCTAAAATGACATAATGGGAGGCCAACCTTTTCAGGGCTTGCAAGCTCTTGGCTTTGACACCTTCTTTTGGTCTACCTTCTTCGTCTACGAAAGGCGACTCTCCATCTTTGAGGAGCTGGTAAATTTGATTGTACCGGGGTTCCTTGATAGGCTCAGTCCCAAGTCTACTTCACAACGAGAAGCGGGGCTTCTCTTCTACCCACTACGAAGGGTTTTATGGCTTTTACCTCGAGAATCTCTACCGGTGAGGCTAGAGTAGCTAGGGCATCTATGAATCTGTTCTTTTCCCTTGGCAAGTAGTGGAAAGTCACTTCTCACGAACTATCCGATCAACTCCTCCATATGGGCATGATACCGGTGAAGATTAGGGTCCACGATCTTCCATTTGTTGGAGACTGGTTGATGATCGAGTGAGTCTCCATAAACTTGAGCTCCTTGACATTCCTTTCTAAGGCGGCTTCTAAACCGGCAATGCGGGCTTCGTACTCGGCAACATTGTTCGTGGCAGGGAAGTTCAACTTAAGGGCTATGGGCGTGTGCTCATCTTTCGGATCGACCAGTAGCATCCCTACGCCATTTCCTCTTTTGTTAGTGGCTCCATCAAAGAAAAGGCGCCATCGGTTCTCGGGCTTGACTACAAAGATCCCTTCATGCAGGAATTGGGGTTCGGGCCCACGGTCCTCATTGCGGGAAAATTTGCCGAGATGGTCGACAATGCTTGACCCTTGATGGCCTTTACGGTCACATAGTTGATGTCGTACTCTGCTAAGAAGAAGGACCATTTTGCTAGACGCATCGAGAGGGAAGGCTTATCGAAGATGTACTTGATGGGGTCCATTTTCGAGACCAAGTTCACAGGGTGGGCTTGCATATAATGCTTCAACTTTCCGACTACCCGGACCGATCTGCACAAGTCTTTTCACATCTTTGAGTAATTGAGCTCACTTCCACTGCGGCTTAGGTGACAAAGTAAATGGCATTTTCTACGAGAGTCTTTCTTCTCTGAGCAAGCATAGCCTCATTGCCGTATCGGTGACAGTGAGATAGAGCGAGAAGAGGTTTTACGTCTATGTGGGGGCATAGTACCGGAGGATGTACTAAGTAAGCCTTGATGCGGTCAATGGCATCTGGCATTCTTCGGTCCACTCTGTGTCTACATTCTTCTTCATGAGCTTGAAAATGGGCTCGCACATAGTGGTCAGCGGTTGTGAAAGCGGTGATGTCTTGCGGTTTGCCCATAAAGCTTTTGACTTAAATGCAGGTTTGAGGTGGCCTCATGTCCATAATGGCTTTGATCTTTCGGGGTCGACTTCGATACCTCGCTCCGTGACCATATACCCAAGCACTTTTCCCCTTGTCACTCCGAAGGTGCATTTAGCGGGGTTTAGTCTCATGGAATGTTGTCTCGGCCTCTCGAAGAACTTTCGCGAGGTCAACAAAGTCTTGCCCGTCCTCGCCTTTGGAGTGGATTATCATGTCGTCGACGTAGACCTCAATCTCCTTGTGGATGATGTCATGAAAAAGCGCAGGCGCTGCCCTTTGATAAGTAGCCTCGGCGTTCTTAAGCCCAAATGGCATTACTGTATAGCAGTAAGTTCCCGCGGTGTGGTGATAAAGGTTGTCTTTTCTTGGTCTTCTTCGGCCATCTTGATGCGGTTGTAGCACAAAGCCGTCAACGAAGGATTTGACTTCGTAGTTGGCAGTGGAGTCCACCGGGATGTCTATGTTTGGCAAGGGGTAATCGTCTTTGGGGCTGGCCTTGTTTAGATCTTGGAAATCTACACGGCGCACCTTCCCATTGGCCTTGGTTACGGTCACAATATTGGACAACCATGTCGGATATTCGATGACTACGATGAATCCTACCGCGCAGTAGCTTCTCAATTTCTTCTTTGACTGTAGAGACCACTCTGGCTCGATTTTTCTCGGTTTACGCTGCTTGGCTTAAGCATCTGGTGCTAGAGGGATTTTGTGCTCTACTATTGAACTATCTAGCCCGACATATCCTTGTACGACCATGCAAAGACGTCCATGTATTCTCGAGCGGATTAACGATCTGTCCCTTTCAACCCCCTGGAAGAAGCTTCCAATACGTGTCTCTTTAGGTTCCTCGACGGTACCCAAGTTAACACTTGTCAAAACCTCCTCGCGGCTTGGGCCCGGTTTTCCTCTTTTACGTAACACTTTGCTTAAAGATTTCTTTAATGTATTGTTCGTTTAGTGTGTTTGCATCTTGTTCAAATGATTCATTATTAAGCTGTTGTTAAGTTTTGAGTTAATTTATCATTTGTTAAGTTGGCAATAAGAGGATACTCGAAAGATCTGTCATTTCATTCAAAGCAAAGGGAAAGATGACATTGATTACATGTTCATAATCCTCGGGCGTGAGGCCTTCGGATGACTCGAAGGACTGGAATTCAAAGATTCTGACTCAAGTTGTATAGGCGACGGGGTGTTTGACACGGCCCAGGTTGAGAAGGACGGTACCAATCCAAGCTCCATGATCATTTGCTTTGTCGGGCGGCTATCGGCCACGAGAATGCCTCCCAATTCTTCAACGGCATCTCTGTCTTAGTCACCAAAGTGCGGGGATCGAAAGGCTCTTCACCGCCGTCTCCAATTACGGTAACTACCTCATCATCGAGTGAAGTCGATCAAATCGGGGATACGTGCTTCTTCATCAAACAACTTTTGCAAGCCCCACTCACTGTCTTCACTACGCGGCGGACTTCTATCCGTCGATCTTCGGAAGAGCTAACTCAAAGGCGGAGAAATCCATTACCCCGGATGAGAAGGATGCGACCCTTTGACAACATGTTCTTGTTTCCTTTGATGACATACTCGTTACGAACGGTAGTGGTAGATCCAGAATGTACGGCAAGTCGAGGAACATTCTCCGAACAGGATTTGCTGGTTTTCCCCTAACTTTATCAAGGTTTTCCAGAAGGGTTTTCCTCCGGCAATCATTTTCACCGTATTGGGTCCCACCTTTTGTAAAGTAATGGGTCAGAGACAAACTGTAAGGATGGAGATGGACCCCTTCCATCGTTTTCCTGGAACTGTGCCTTTAGCTTTTCTGTCATCCCGAGAGTTTGGTTTGTATCCCAAGCCATATCTGGTAGTCTGTTCCTTTACATTAATGATAGTATTGCGACCCTGCAGTCTTTTGCCCAATCCAAGCCCAGAAGATAACCCATTTTTCTCACCATTCGCATGGCCGGGGGAATTTTATCGGAGGTAGTCGTGAGGTCAGTGCACCACACTTGTGCTTTGGAAGACGCTACAGAGAATCGGTCAAGGCAAACCCTTCATCATCGTGCTTAATTTCCAATATCGGGATACCTCAGTCTTTGGTTCCTTCCACTGTGACACTGTCTCCATAAATAGTGGTGATAGTACCATTACTTGACTGAAATTTGACGCATTGGTGCAGAGTAGAGGCTACCCCGTTTATCTGGTGGATCCAAGGGCGTCCCAGCAGAGCGGTAAATGAAATCGGAATGTCAATCACTTGAAAGTCAACATCCATGACCTTTTTCCCGAACCATAACTTGAGAGTAGCAATCCCCAAAACTGATCGTGCAGTGGAGTCATAGGCCTTAATAGTCTGACAAGAAGGCTTCAAATCAGTGGGCTTCAAATCCGTGGGCTTCAAATCCAATAAGTCCATCATCTTTGCTGGCAGGACATTCATGGTAGACCCTCCATCGACTAATACCCGTGGCAACCGGCGTTCTTCCAACTGGACCGTGATGTAAAGAGGTTCGTTATGACTAGCCCCATACTTTGGCAGGTCCAAGTCAGTGAAGGTAATGATGTTTCCATAATGGATACTTCCAATCATCTGGACGACCTCATCTGGAGTGACATCTATGGGCACCATGGTCTTGGCCAAACTTTCTTCTAGTTTCAGCTTATGAGGGTATGAAGAGGTTAACAAGGACCACAAGGAGATATTGGCATGAGTACACTTCAACTGAGTTAGCACCGGATCCTCCTTGTCAGAGTCTGGCTTTTCTTCTTCTGGATTATAGGGTCTTTTGTCTGTTTTCGGCTCAGAGACGGTATTTCTTTTGTCACCCTTAGGCTGTTCAACGCTCATCTGTCCGGACCGAGTCATCACATAGACATTAGACTTCTCTGAATCATCATTCCTACCGGCGGATTCTGTCAGCTCTTTCAAAGTCGAGGCGGGCTCTTTGCCGGCGTATGGCCAATTCTGGCGATTAATCTGATTGGCAGTCTACGAGGCATAGGCGGCTTCCCGAATCGACCCCGTGTTAATGGCTTTACGGCTTTCTCGGGGTTTGGAATTCATAGCCGACTTAGCGGCCGGGCTGATTTCGGCTTCATCCTTTTCACTCGAGCCTTGACAGTCTCATTCGGGCTCTTCAAGGTCGGCATGCAACAGGAATTATCGAGTGCGGAGGTTTGCTAATGGCTTCCTCACTTGGACCTAGCAACTTTTTCGGCGAGTGGGGTCACATTCCTCATCACCGTCAAGCATATCCCTTCTTTCTTTAGGGTTTAGTCTTCGACGGCATCTTTGACGTTGGCCAAACACTTTACGAAGTGGGAAATTCCATCATCGAGAAGGATTTACGGGTCAAACCTCATGGCGGGTTCTGTTCTTTACCGTCGGAAGATTTTACGGGCTTTTCGGCTTACGGGCTAACCATTCCTCTACTGTTCCTTCTGGAATTTCGACTGTGTCTTCCTCAGTATCACTACAGTAACTCTCGTGAGAACTCTCATCTTGACTCTGATGACCAATGAGGGCAAAAGCAGGTCGGGATACTTGGCGCCATATAAGGGGTATCTTGGACTTTTCCTCTGACTTGGGGATTACCAAGAAAACGTCATTGTCATCGTAGGACATAAAGGGGACCGGGTCGCTTCGAACCTTAAGACTCTTTCAGGGCATCCATACACTCTTCTTGACAAGGTTTCGGGGTGACTCTTAGACCGCAATGGAGTCTACTCTTCCCGACGGGGGTTTGGCCTCAATGACGCTTACATGTTCTAGTCAGCGGGTGGAGCCCACTTCCCTTTTTCAGCTAAAGCTTCGATCAAGTTCCTCCATTCACCGACCAAGTCTTAGTAAGGAGTATTGAACTCTAGGATGTAGAATTCGTATCTTTGCCTCATCGAGCTTGTATCCTTTTTCTCTTCCGAACCTTCACACAAAGCGAGACACATTTTGAAGTGATACCATCTCCCATTCCAGTTCGTGGTTTTCTACTTCATCTTGCCCTCCGGGTTTCACTTGATCGACTCCAAGTTCATTCCTTCTACCGAACTGTCATCATCATTGTAAATCCACCCGTTCCTATTCTCATTTCCGATCGACTCTTCACCGCCACCGTCTGGGAAATAGGCAAATTCACGAGGCGTTGACAAAGTTAGAAAGGTCGAGGCAGTCTTGGGATTCCAAGGTAGGGAAATTTGGCTCGGGCTGAGAGGAGGGAAAGAGTCCCATGGGGTAATGCAGAGGCTGCGTTACGGGGATAGCTGTGGCGTTTGCTCTCTGTTGGTAGGGAACAAAGCTGGGTCTTATCTGAGGAGGAGAGGGTGTCGGGACCCTGATGGCTTGAGACGTTGGGAAGGACTGAAAAGGGACAGTCTTTGGCAAAGGATCATATGTGACTGGAGGAGGGCATTGGTTATAGGCTAGCTCTTCTTCCCTAGTCATCTGGTTATCCAAACCGATCGTTCTCTGTCAAATCGGCCATTCGACTCTCTCGGGACCGACAAAGCCGAGGATTCCGCGAACCTGTCCCGAGAATTCCCGCACTAACAAGTCGGCGACCCGGTGTTCTCACCCACTTCTTTCTCGCCTGCGGGAAAGGGATAGGAGAGGTTTAGACTCGGGGTAGGTGTTTAGTGAAGGCTCAAGCAATATGCAAATTAAGAATCTTCCAGTTTACTTAAAATGTGTCTTTTATTAATTTCTATTTGGTTGGAAAAGGGGTTACGCCCTTCTTTTCGCAACTACTCTAGATCCTGGATCAGTGGGTTCCGTCACTACGTCTATAAGCCCCTCGTATTCCACCTGTATTTCGACCTCCCAGGGTGGACAGCCCCGGGTGAGGGTCCTATAGGGCACGCGGATCCCACCGACCGAGAGAGAAGAACGCTCCTAACGGGTCTAGCGGGTTATAGGAACTTTTAACGCACGAGCGATGCAAATTATAGTCAAGGCAATACCGGGAAAGTCTCGTCTTTCAGCCTTAACAGAATTTCGGCAGAATTTCGCTTGCGCGATTGACGTTTTGACTTTTCGGTAATGTCCGAGAAGATAATAGGCATAGGTCGGGCGGTAAAAGCCGGATGACACAGTGTCACATTGAACTTCGTTGCATACGCCGTGCGTGAGTCAAGATCGAAGTCAATGCCGGGTCAAGATCTTGTCAATTTTTCCTTGTCAGAATTTTGGCAGAGCTTCGCTTGAGCGAAAGATCTTTGGATTTTCTTGGCAAGGACTCGGTCTCAATTCTTACACATTCCGGGCAGGTCAAGGTCGAAATCAATGCCGGTGTCAAGATCTTGCCATTTTTTCCTTTGTCGGAATTTTGGCAGGGCTCCGTTTGTGCGAAAGATCTTGACTTCCGTTATAGACTAAGGCTTGACCTTTACGGGGATATGCAACTGGGCTATATGACACGTACTAGACCAAAAACCAATCAAAAAGTCACGGTTTTTTGAAATGTGTGACACGGACTGTGCATTGATCGACACTGGCTGCCATGGGGAGTTTGGGGTGATTCCGTGCGCGCCCGGGAGCATCGTAAGGCTGTCCGTGACTGCAGCTGAAAAACCACCCCGGGTTTAAAGGGACGTGCGTGCAAAGTGTACAGGATATATAAGGTGTGCGTAGTGTGCGGCCTCCTAAAAATATTCCTTTTTGAGTTAAAACAGAGATTTTCATAAATGTGTTTTAAAGGAATGATTTTTCGGGACGGGAAAAAATGCAACAGATAAGGCACGTAAATTTTCTGGGAGCCCCAGTCAGTCTTGGAACTGAATAGCCCCAAGCTGCCAAGGCTGCCAGATTAACCTCAATTTTTCCTGGTGGAATTGCCACTGAGGCCGCCCGGTCAGAATCCAAGGAGGATTGAGCCGTACGACTGCATGGATCAATTTTCCAGGTTCCACTCCTTTGCAATTTCAGGTTGCTTCCCGAACATTTCAGGCACCTTTTAGCCTTAAGAAGGCTTCCTGTTCAGAGTATGCACAATTTCCAAGATGCAAATGATGCAATGCAAGGCAAAGAAAGCCAGCACGATGAATGGAATTCGCGACGGGAGTCTAACCCGCTCAAAGGAAAAAAAGCTTTTTTTTTTATTATTTTCGAAAAGAGATACCGGTACGTGGGATTGTTAAACCACCATTTATCCCAAGCCCCGGGTTAGGGAGCGATACAGGAAGGTTAAATGGTTTCCACCTATATACCGGGTATCATTTATTTTGAAAATGAAAGCTTTTCTCCTTTGGGATCATTCCCCAGCGGAGTCGCCAAACTGTGAATGTGTGCCCAAATTCTAATTTTTGTTTTTTTTTAGATTGGATTCACGCGAGTTTGAAAACATCCGGTTTAATTTGAAAAACGGAGTCGCCACGCCATTTTGATTTCCTCAAAATTTTGAAAAAAAAAGATTTTAGGGTTCGGAGGTTAAGTTACCCCTTGGGAAGAACGGATCGTCGTTCACCCAAGGTGCCTTGCCGTAGCAAGTCTCCCTAGATTCCATTTTTCGTGCTTGCTTGCGTGCTTTCTTGTGTGCATGTGTTGAAAAGAGAGGGGGGAATGTCCCAAGTTGTCTTCCGGACGTACAAACCATTTAGTTGGTTGTCGCTCGGGATTCCTTGGATTTTTTATGTGTTCGGGATTTTGATCCCGTCCTCATCTTTGACTTGTGATCATTGCTATTTGACCTTGGGTCTTGCGTGATCGAGAGAAGGACTCTCTTTTATAGTCCAAGATGGGGTTCTTTAGGAAAGGAGTGACCTTAGCCCATCAATCCTACGCCTTGAGACGATTGAGCTTATATGGGAGCTATCATGCTCGTCTCAAGCGATAATCGGAGATATAGGTTCAAGGCTTTATCTCTTTCTAAAGAGATTTTGGCGCCTTTAATGGAAGAAACGATGTAAAGATAGGATCTTTACACCGGCTCATTCCGAAGGTTGCTAATGGGGATATGGGGGAATGCATGTGAAAATGACATTTTTAGTGAAAAGATGACATTTTTGGGGTACAAAGGATGCTTTTGATTTGCAAAGGATGCTTTTTGATGTAAAGAAAGAATTTTTATGCAAAGGATGCATTTTTATGTGGAAAATAGTGTTTCATATGCAAAGGATGCATCTTTGATGCAAAGAAATGATCTTTAATGCAAAGGATGCATTTTTATGTATAAAATTGAGTTTTAGGGTGCAAAAGATGCAATTTGAATATAAATATTATATTTTTATATGCAAAGGATGCATAAAGATATCATTTTTATGTAAAAAAGGGATTTTTAGGTGCAAAGGATGCACCTTTAACACAAAGATTATATTTTTATGGGCAAAGGATGCTTATTTCATGCAAAGGATGCAAAAAGGGGAGGGGTATGATTTATATGAATAAAGATAGGATCATTAACAACAAATACCAAGTCCCAAGCAAGATAATGGTAATATATGAATGCAAGGAGCAATTATATCACATAAACAAGCATAATGCAAGGTGAAGGGGTGAGAGGTTACCAATGGTGGTGACCTCTTCTTCTTTGGATCTTGCCTAGTGGATGGACCAACTTGGAAGGCTTCAAGGAGGAGGGAGGTGGATTCTTGGCACTCTTCAACTTCTTGGATTCTCGCAGTAGGGCTTGAACAGAGCTTTTGGTACTGAATATGGTCTGTTGTTGTGTGTCAAAATGGGTAGAGGAGGGCTCTATTTATAGGCAGTCTGGATAAGGCTAATGAGGCCGTACGGCTAGGAGTCTTCTCCTAATGCAGCCGTGCGACATTATCCTGTATGACTCAGCATGTTTCTAGAATCATGCAAGGTGGAAATTCTAGAAGGATTCCAAATACAAGAAAAATGTGCTCTTTTATTTTAAATCAGTCCCTTTATTCCTCGGAAGGTTCGGAACAGTTTCGAAATTGCTCTCGGACTTTAGGAAAGTCTGGGAAATTGCCGGAAAACTTAACCGGAAGACATGAGCCAGATTTGGGTACTTACAGTAAGGCATGTATTTTGAAGAGTCGGGGATAAGATCCTCATCTTCCGGTGTTTGTGTTTGAAGTTGATAGTTGCTTTGCATGTTGGAAGAAGTTGCTTTCATAAACTAGAATGAGATAACATCAGACTGCAATCCTATCAACAAAAAGGTAATAGACAAAATAATAAGAAACTAATCTATTACAAAATAAACTAGACTAGTGATAATGTTTTCGAAGATTGTCAGAATGTCATGGGTGCTTGAACTCCTTCCCCTCCTTAGTCTTCAATCTGTAGGTCCCCTCTCAAATGACTTGAGTGATGATATAGGGACCTTCCCAGTTCGGGGAGAGTTTGTTTTGTTCTGCCTTTCGACCAGTTGCTTCAATTTTTCTAAGTACCCAATCACCTACTTGGAATACTCTTCTGATGACCCTCTTATCATGATATGCCTTGGTCCTTTACTTGTAGTTCACCATCCTCATCTGTGCAGCTAGTCGTTTTTCATCTATCAGGTCTAGGTCTAGGAGCCTATTAACCTTGTTGACTTGCTCATCGTAATGGGAGTTTCTCACAGTGGGGATGGCCATTTCGGCTGGTGCCATAGCCTCAGAACCGAAGGTTAGTGCGAATGGGGTTTACCCGGTTGGCCCCCGGGTGGTTGTGCGAACAGCCCATAAGGCTAGGGGAAGTTCGTCTAACCATCTACCCTCGCGTCCCTCAAGATTCTTGGTAAGGGATGTTAGGACCATTTTATTGGCAGCTTCTGCTTGACCGTTGCCTTGGGGTCTGCTAACTGAGGACTTTGCATGGCGAACTTTGACTCTCCCCAACTCCGTTGTAAATGCCGAAGAAAACTGGAGTCCATAATGGGAGACAATTGTATGAGGGAGGCCAAATCGACACCAAATGTAGTCGTGGACGAAGTTGATTGCGTTCTCTTCCGTTAGCTTGGCCAATGCCTTTGCTTCTATCCACTTGGAGAAATAATCAACAGCTACGATGACGTACTTGCAATTACCTCGGGCGGGAGGGAAGGGACCGATGATGTCGATCCCCCACATGTCAAATGGCCACGTAAGTATCACAAATGTCTGCTCAACTGCCGGTAGTCTAGGAATGTCGGAGAATCTTTGGCACTTGTCACATTTTCTAACATAGGCGTGTGCGTCCTCCCTCAGGTTTTGCCAGTAGTAACCTAGCGATATGACTTTGTCGGCTAAGGTTCTGGCCCCCGGGTGTCTGCCGCAAATACCTTCATGTACTTCTGCCAAGAGGTTCTCAATTTCCTTGGGATAGACACACCTTAGCAGGGGCTTCGTGAAAGATCTTCGGTAGAGGACTCCGCTCATCACAACGAACCTTGGGGACCTCTTCTTGATAAGTTTAGCTTGCGTTTCATCTTCCGGGAGTTGGTCCTTCTCGATGTAATCAATGTAGTCATTGATCCAACATCTCTCCTCTCCATCTAGGAGCATGACTTGTAATCTTTCATATGCAGGTTCCTCAGCATAAACTACATATGGATTGGTCTTAGACTTAGACACATCCATAGTCACTAGTTTGGATAGAACGTCTGCGATTTGGTTATCTTCTCTGCCAATCTGCTTAAGTTCAAAGAATTCCATCTTCTTCATCATATCTAGGACTAGATTTCTATATTTGGTAAGGGTGGGATCTTGGGTGTTATACTCTCCCTTCACTTGTTTGACAACTAGTTGGGAGTCACAGAATGCCGTCACCTTGGTTGCTCCGTAGAAGGAAGCCAACTCGATACCAAATATTAGAGCTTCGTATTCAGCTTGATTGTTAGAGGCAGGGAACTTGAATCGGATGATATCTTGCATGGTGTACTCTCCTTCTGGACTTGCTAGTACGACTCCAGCTCCGCTTCTTTCCTTTGTGGCCGATCCGTCTGTGTATAAGATCCATCAGTTGGATGGGAGTTTGATGGGAGACTCTTCCTCTTCCGTAGTGTTTTGCTTAAGGGAAGTGGGGAGATGCTCACCCATAAAGGCGGTCTCAACCATAAAGTCGACCAAAGGCTGTGCCAGGAGGCTCTTCCTTGGTTGGTAAGTGATATCAAACTCAGTAAGAGCGATTGACCAATTGAGGAGACGTTCGGAGCCATCCAACTTATACAGGTTCTTTTTCAATGGTTCATTGGTGTAAACAGTGATAGGATGTGCAGAAAAGTAGGCACGTAGTTTCCTTGAGGAAATGACTAGGGCGTATGCTATATTTTCCACATTGAAATATCTGCTCTCCACGTCAGATAATGCCTTGGAGACATAGTAGACGGGTTTCTGCGTTCCTTCTTCATTCCGAACTAGGACAGCAGCGACTGCATGAATAGTGGCAGCTAGGAATACATACAGCATCTCACCGGTAATCAGACTACTAAGCAAGGGAGGGAAACCCAAGTACTCCTTCAACCGGAGGAATGCTTCGGAGCATACGGGAGTCCAGGAGAAGCTCTTGGTACCCTTCAAGACCTTGAAGAAAGGTAATGATTTTTCGGCGGATTTGGCTATGAATCTTCCCAGTGCCGCTATTCTTCCATTTAATCTTTGTACCTCCTTGATGTTGGTAGGTTCTTTCATGTCAATTAGCGCCTTGATTTTCTCGAGGTTTGCCTCAATTCCCCTTTGCGATACCATGAAGCCCAAGAACTTTCCCGCTGTCACCCCAAATACACACTTATTTGGGTTTAGTTTCATGTTGTTGGCTCGGAGGTTGTCTATCGTCTCTTCCATGTCCGGGGTGTGACTGCCCTCCTTGGTATTAATGACCATATCATCAATGTAGGCCTCCATGTTCCGACCAATTTGGGCGTCAAATACTTGATTCACCATCCGTTGGTACGTGGCACCCGCATTCTTGAGCCCAAAAGGCATCATAACATAGCAATAATTTCCCCCAGGTGTCTGGAAAGCCGTCTTCTCTATGTCCTCTTCCGCCATTTTGATCTGATGATAGCCTGAATAGGCATCTAGGAAACTGAGTGTACGGTGTCCAGCAATGGAGTCAACCAGCTTATCAATTCTAGGAAGAGGGTAACTGTCTTTAGGGCAGGCTTTGTTGAGATCAGTGAAATCGATGCACATTCGCCACTTCCCATTTTGCTTCTTCACCATTACTACATTGGCCAACCAAACGGGGTACTTGACTTCACGAATAATTCCGGCGCTTAGTAACTTTTGCACCTCTTCCTTAATAGCTTCCTCCTTGTCCCTTGCAAAATTTCTCCTTGTCTGGGAGATAGTCTTTGCCAGTGGATCAACTTCCAAACGGTGGAGTGCTACTTCCTTATTGATCCCCCTCATGTCTTCGACTCTCTAAGAAAGAACGTCGAGACTGTTTTTTAGGAGGGAGATGATCTCTTCCTTCTCTTCTGGAGATAACTGGCCCCCGAGTTTGATTTTTTGTTCAGGATAGTCAGGGTTAATGACTACCTCTTCCAGCTCGTCCACAGGCTCCATTTCAGGACCATCTCGAAATTCCAGGGACTCGATGATAATTTCTCTAATTCTCCTTCCCTCATTGTTATTCACGTTGAGGCCCTCTTCCTCCATCAGTTCATCAACGTCGAGCAGATCGACCTTCCTCAAGTCATGGTTGGCCCCCGAGTTCTGGCCGTTGACGAGAATGGGATCTTGCTTAGAGACGGGCGGAACTATGCCCTGGTCAGCTGCAATTTCTAAGACCATAGGCTCTTCGTCTAGGACCTCACGGATATAGCTCACCCTAGATCTGGTATGGGTGGTTTTCAGAGACTTAGAGATTTTGATGTTGTCCTTAGGGGTATCTATCTCCACACTTTTTGATTTTTTTCCGACTCTTCACGACATGTTCCAAGAAGTCCTTGGCGGTCGCCCTCACGCATCCAATTCCGGAACGAGTAGGGAATTTGACTTGTTGGTGAGGAAGGGAGGCAACCAACCCAAGTTTTGCTTGACTTGGAATGCCCAATATTGCATGATAGTCGCTTGTTAGATCCATGACTACTAATGTGACGGTAGCCGTGGATCGGAAGGGATGTTTGCCAATTTCCAGTTCCAGCTCACAGTTCCCTTAGCACCAACTTTGTGGTTGGTGAAACCTTCCAACCTTCCGTGATAAGGTTCCAGTGATGTATCTTTCAGCCCCATCTGTTGGAAGGCAGAGTAGTACAGAATGTCACGGGAGGCCCCCGTGTCAACAAGCAATCTTTCCGATTCCACGTTATCAATTCGACCCTTTATCACCAAGGGTTGTTCACGGGCAGCACGGCTCCCAGCCAATTCGTTCGGAGAAAAACTAATCACCTCCTCTGCTTTATGAACCCAAGCAGGAACATGGTACACTTTGCTTAGTTCATGGATTTGGTTTCTTAGCTGTATGGTAGAGACTGTTTCTTCTCGGATTACATGCAGCTTGGCTCTAGGAGGCCTTTATTCTCCCTCCTCGCTTTTATCATCATCATCACTTTCCTCTTCCTTCCGTTTTTGCTTACCATCCTTCTTCATGACGTAGCGATCTAGCTTTCCCTCGTCAACCTATCGTTGGATCATTTTCTTGAGGGCCCAGCAGCCTTCAGTATTGTGACCATGGTCCTTGTGGAAATCACAGAATTTGGAAGTGTCATGAGGGAATTTTGGTTTACTGCTTAGTGAGCGGGGTGGAGGAAGGTTTACTAGCTGCATGATCTCCGAGATGGGTTTGGTAAGAGGGGTGAATACTTTGGGCTTCTCAGTGCTTCTTGTTCTATTTTTCCCCTTGGATCCTTTACCATTCCCATTTTCATTTTGGCGAGTGCCAGTCGCTTCTGGTTCCGCCTTGTCAGATCCTCTTTTCTTGCTTTTATCCTCAGCCATTGCAATGGCGTACGCCACTTGGTACAATTCAGACTTGGATTTAGGTTCTCGGGCGGAGAGTTCATAGATGAGGGGACCGGATTTCAATCCGGAGTTAAAGCAAACAATAACCTCCCTGTCGGTGAGGCTTTCTTCCACCTGGTCCGCCATTTTGCGAAATCGGTTGTAATAACTGAGGGTGGTTTCCCCCTTCCCTTGCTCGATATTGGCAAGGTCGGTCAATCTCATCTTTCTCCTTCCAGCTGTGGCAAAGTGGTTCAAAAACATTCTCCTCATGCCTCTCCAGCTATCGATGCAACCTTTTTTCAGCTCACGGAACCAGGTCAGAGCTGTTCCTGAGAAGGTGCTCGCGAAAGCTTTACAGAGCATGTCATCAGCTATAGTGAGGAGGTTCATGGTTTGTTCGAAACTTTGCACATGATCTTTCACGTCAGTGGTTCCGTTGTACTTTTCAAAGTTCGGGACCTTAAAGTGAGGATTTGGTGGTGCATCAGTTATCCTCTGGGAGAACGGACGAGTTGACCAATCAAAGTCATTGTCATCAACCTTCTTTCCCATCTCCATGTCATCAAGTCTTTGTTTCAGGAGTTCCCATTGTCTGGTTTCCACTCCCCTATCATTGCTAGAGTGGGTGCTGCATTGGGAGCTGCGTGTCGATTTATCCTTGGGATGACCATTCACCCTACTGTTTTCCACATCATTTCGGTGGTTGTCACGTTTAGATGGTGCCTTATCTTGCCTTTTCTCCAGCTCGTGACCGCTAAGTAACATTCTGTATGGTTCAGGTGTTCTTGGTCGTACAAACTCACGAGGACGAGGAGAATCATGGCGAGGTCGATGGGGTCGAGGAGACCTGGGACAACGAGGTGCCATGACAAGACGAGGAGGAGATAAACGCTTGGTCAAACTGAGCCTCGTCCTTAGGTCCCTTGAGTTCACTTCCTGTTCCCTGGAACTCAACTGGCTTCTCAGGTCGACCACCTGGTCTTTCATCTGATTGTTATGCCGAGGACGTGGAGGATCTCGGAGGGCCTGCTTAGGTGGTACAGAAGGATCGAGGGGAGGACCTCGTCGCTCACCTTGCTCCCTTCCACGAGAATTGCCCATCGATGGTAACATAAACTCAGCCATGGAATTGTCTGGATCCAATTGCAAAAGAGCAGCTTGTGTTTCATACATCCTCTGCAATGTCTCCATCTGTTTATGTAACAATGTTCATCGGTCAACGGGTTGAGTGCCTTCCGCTTGGCCGACGTCGGCCTTCTTCGCCATCTTCCTTCCCACTCGTTTCTCGCGAGGGCGAGTAGGACGAGGAAGGTTAGCACCTACTCCCTCGGTATTCGGCTGCCCTATGGACCGAAGGGTCATGGCGAGGGGAGGTGGTCCTTCGGGCTGAGGTGGAGGAGGAGGAAGCTCCTCGACATTCACTTGAGTCTGTTCCTCAGCGGTTACACTTGTGAATCGTCCGTCGTCCATTACAAATCAACAATGGTTAACAACAAATCACCAAATGGACGAATTTTCCAATAATCACGAATTTCAGCCAAATTCGGAGCAGAATTTGACGCACATAAAAAATTGCAAATTGCAATTTGACAACGCCAAGCTTTCTGGCCAAAACGCTGATTCCAAGCGAAACTGGGCAAATTCCGGCTAAATCTTGCAGAATCCGGCCAACTCAAGAACAAAACAAAATCGGAGCAGATTTTTCGTTCGAATTAAGAACAAATCCAGCAAAAAACAGGCTTGAGGCGAACTTTTACAGGCCAAACAAAGGGTGTTTGAATCGATTTCCCGGCAATGGAACCAATTGATGATGCCAAAATCGTCAAACCAGCCCAAATCCAAGCGATCGTCTGCTCCGGAGATTGCTAGGCCTGAAAATAAGACAAAACACGTAAACTAAGTTGGGGCTTGGCCGGCGAAGGCCCTCCGGCGTGAGAATAAGTCACGGTTATTTGGTGAGAAACTAAATTGACAGAGTTTCTGTATGTAAAAAGTAACGTACTGAATTATGTGCTATGTGACTTGTATATATAGGGATGGATTGATAGAATCCATGTTTAATTGACCTTGTAATGAGATAAGATATAATCCTCAATGGATTATGTCTGTTGAGGAATCATTGTTTGACTTGAATTGGTGCTGTTGGTTATAATCCTGATAAGATAATAACTGTTGAATCCCTGTTTGAATAGGACTGTTTAATCTGGTTGCCGGATAGCCGAGGAGCATAAATGTCTTATCTCAGCATTTGTGTGTAAGCCGAGATGCATGATTTAGATTCCTCGTCCATTGATGATCTGACGGCATGTAACTACGCTGAGATACAGGATTTTGTCTCCTCGTCATACGGAGGTATGCCGAGGTAAGAACTTTTCTCTCCTCGTCATCTATCACTTCCTAAGGCCGGACAAGACAAGGAAAATGATAGGAAGAGCCCGTTGATAATTGTTAAGGCCGAGGAGGTACACCTCGGCATACGAGGGAGGTCTCCTCGGCACTTGTAATTGGAGCATCTTGTACTTGTATAGGGATTATGTTTATAGCCCAATCCATTTGGGCTTGACCCGGACAAGCCCATGTTCGTATCTCGGTTTATACTGTTCAATTACTAACTATCAAAATGCTAACTTATATTCACTTTTGGAACCAAACGTTTAAAATAATAGAAAATAAATGTTTCATATTAAAAGTTTTGTTAACAAACTTTTATAATATAAGTTGAGAGTATATCTATAAATTTTAGGAAAAATTTGAAACAATTGTACCCCAACTATAGGGATTGTTTGAATTTCATACCTAAACTAGTTTTTATTGCAAACACAGTACCTCATCTGTTTTGGATGCTCGTTTAATGTATCTAGGGCTAATGACATCAATTTTTTCAGTTAAATAGACATGTACAATGCACGTGACCCACTTTTCAAAAGGCAAAATTGGAAAATCAATTCAATTAATATAAACATAACTACAATGGTTTTAAGTGTAAAATTAAGAAATAAAAAGGTTAAAATGTAAATTATTTATTCACCATTTAACCCCCTCTCAACTTAGATCTTATCTTCTTCACCCTTCTTCTCCATCTCCCACCACCATCCCCACCTCCGGCCACCCACCCACCTTCACCCCATGCTGCCCTCACACTCATCAGCCACAGTCATGACCGCCGCCCACTCATTCCTCATACAAAATAACCTTCACCTCCTCCACTCCCTAACTCTCTCTAGAATCTAATCTCTCCTCCACCTTCCCCTCTCTCTCTCTAAATTAATCTCTCTCCTCTATTACCATTTCAACATTTTCTCATTAACCAATATTGGGTGGAGAATTTGTTTATATTAGGTACTCTTGTTATATTTTCAATTTATCGATCCAAAATGGTTTAGAATCTTTGAAAAACTCCATTGGTCCAATTAAAAGCACGATTTATTTATCATTAGAAATGAATTCTATTGCAAAATAATGGAGGGAATAAGCCAAAGCAAATAATTTTTGCCCAAAAAAATATTCAATAGATGTTTCAAATAAGTGGAATCCACCTATAAATTATCGGCGGATTCTTATGCCTATAAAAACATATATGCATGTTTTTATTCTCATCACAAAAGCAACATAATAGAATTTTCACAAAAGATAAGGAAAATATATAGTAGAGTGAGTATGAAAAGTGAAGTAAGAGAGAAAGTGGGACGTAGGGAGTAGATTGCAATTATATGTCCCACAATAGATTGCTTTTGAGGGTCTAATTGGTGTTTTGAAAGCTTCGAAGGATGTCATTGTAAGTTATCTGGTACGTATTATTCAACTTCTAATTTGATTATTAATCAATGTGACTTGATTTCTCAAAATTTTGCTCAATTTCAAAACGATGACCATATTGGTCAATATGTACTTTACAAAAAAGTAAGATGGTTAATACTTTTATAATGGGAAAATATAGATATATGTCCCTATATTTAGGTAAAGGATGCAGATATACCCTTATATAAATTAATTGTCATATTTGCCCCACTACTTAAGAAAAATGTGAGTATATTTGACCACCGTTAACTTTTCT
The DNA here is from genome assembly GCA_022495995.1 of Adenophora triphylla var. japonica. Classification (NCBI taxonomy): domain Eukaryota; kingdom Viridiplantae; phylum Streptophyta; class Magnoliopsida; order Asterales; family Campanulaceae; genus Adenophora; species Adenophora triphylla. The sequence goes on along the minus strand of JAFEMH010001605.1, from coordinate 50,864 downwards.
TTCAAAAATTAATGAAAATGCTGACTAAGCAGCTTAGGTGGAATTTAGGATGTAATACGTGGAAAAAATTGCACACATGGAAATTCTGATGAGAATTGCAAGGACATATTTACGTAAATCACATAGTACAAGGGCAAATCTGCATCTTAAACCCAAGTACATGTGCATAAATCAATATTTTCTCTTTCAACCATCACCATCACTACCATCATCATCGCTCACCACCATATTTACCACTATCATCGCTCGCCACCATCATTACAACCATTACACAACTTCACCACCATCACCACCGCTTATCACCATCATTTACTAATAATACCAATATCATTCACCACCATCATAACCACAAATACACTACTTCACCATGACCACCACCAATTCAACACCATCACCGCCACCTCACCACTACCAGCAACACCATATTCACCTCCACTTCTACATTATCACCATCACCAACACTTAACGCTACCATCACCACTTAACATTCACAATCATCTTCCACCATCGTTATTACCACCATTGGCGTTACTTATCCTCCACCAACATCAAAGCCACTGCCAGTGCCACCAACATCAATATCAAAGCCCAACGTGAGTAATAGTGGTGGTGATGGTGGTGGTAGTGACAGCGATAGTGATGGTGGTGCTAATGGTGATGATGAATGTAGTGCTGAAAGTGGTGTTGATAGTAGTATTGAGAAGCAGTGATGGTGGTAATGTGGTGGTGATAATGGTGTTGGTGCAATGTGGCGGTGGTAGTTACGAAGAGGTAAAAACGAAAATATGGATTAATGTCCATGTACTTAGGTTTAAGATGCAAATATGCTCTTATACTATGGAATTTATGTAAATATGCCCTTGCAATCCTCATAAAAATATTCCACGTGTGCAATTTTTTCCACTTGTTACATCCTAAGTTTTACTTAAGCTTCTTAGTCAGCATTTTCGTTAATTTTCGGACTGAAAATTAACGATGGTCAAATATACTCACATTTTTCTTTAGTATAGGGGAAAATATGTCAATTAATTTGTATAAGGGTATATTTGCATCCTCGACCTAAGTACAGGGACACATATCTATATTTTATTAAAAATCTAACATTTTCTAATAAAATATTGTTTGTTTAAAATGAATATTGCTATGAATCTAACATATTTGAAATTATGTTTTTTTTCTTTTAACTATTTTCATTTAGATTGAATGTTAAGAAAATAGGAAAATTAAAAAAATAGGGTCTAAAGTCCACGGAGGTATCAATCTGGGGTCTGAGTTTTCAATTTTGGTAATTTAGAGTCTAACGTGACATCTTTTGCTCAGTTAAAGACTTTTTAACGAAATTGATTAAAAAAGTCAGTTATATTACATGTGACTTGCGCGTGATGACCAATTAGATTAAATTTATATGAATAGTTGTTTTAAAGTTAAATGCAATTTTAAATTTAAAGGGTAAAACAAATTTATTTTCTTCAATATTAATTTTTTTTTTGACAAAAATATTGACTATTACTAAAAAAATATTTTAAATAAGAAATTAAATCAATAATTATCTACAAAAATAATAATTCATTTTCCCTCTAATACCCTCACCCCTCTCTTCAACCCTTCTTCTTCCTTTTCCAGCCACCCACCCACCCACCTGCCACCATTATTATAATTACCCTTTTCCTCCTAATCTCTTCAAGACCCATTACCCTCCGATCAATGATCACGTTCTCATTTTTTCATATTCTAGCTCTTAATATTCTCCACCCCACCAAATATGCAAGCAAAAAATATACCTCCAAAACACCATTTTTTCGGCACGTATTTCAACTTAGATAAAAAACACACAGGCGGAAGAACACGAACATATAAGCATGAAAACACGTAGAGACACTCAAAGGCGATTTTAAAGATAGATTTATGGTTAAGGTTAAGTTTTTAGAGAGAGAGAGAGAGAAAGATTGATTAAGAGAGAGAGAGAGAGAGAGAGAGAGAGAGAGAGAGAGAGAGAGAGAGAGAGAGAGAGAGAGAGAGAGAGAGATGTGATTGAAGAGAGTAGTGGTGAAGGGCCATATGATTTAGGAGGGGGCGTTGGTGACGAAAAAAGTTGGGATGGGGCAGGGCGGCCATGGGGTGTGGGGGGAGGACTGGTGGAGAAGATGAAGGGTGGGGTTGGAGATGATTGAGTTTGAAAATAGAAATTGGGGTGGGTTATAATTTTCAAAATAATAAATAAGGTTGGGTTCTTAGATAGAAAATGTTTTGTCTTTATTCACATCCCTTTCATTTTCATAAGCTTACTTTGATCATTACGTGCAAGTCACATGTAATTTAACTGATTTTTTAACGAATTTCGTCAAAAGAACCCTTATCTGAGCAAAATATGTCACGTAAAGCCCTAAATTACCAAAATTGAAAAGTCAGGCCCCAAATGGGTACCTCTCTGTAGACTTTAAGCCCAAATGGAACTGCAATTGGAATCGCTGGTTGGAACCGGAATGGACGGTTCGAATACAATTTCATCACCCCGAAATCGAGAATCGACGATTCAGAATCGAAAACCGTATCCGGATGAATACATCTACTTTAGGCTTCAGTGCTCCATCAGTATGGTGTGATGCAAATATGTGCCCCTTATTGATGGGGGTGATCAAAATCAGCTTAAATATGTGAACTTTTGTCAAATAATATCAATCAATAATAATAAAAAATGTTTAAATGTAGCTAAATTTAGAAAAGAACTGCAAATTACAAGCTGCAGATGTTACTATAATTAATGACATGTATCCTACCCTACACTACACATGAAGTGGATAAAGCCACCACAGTCCCTCAACTCCATCGAAGAGTACAAAATTCAGGTTTCTTTTTCATAAATAAATGGACCATCAAACTAAAACGTGCTCTAATTCCCAAACAAATTTAGCACCGCGTAAATAAAAAATTTCCCAATCATACCCCTATCTCTCTTTTACACTTGGACCTTTCTTCCATGGTCAACACGCCCCGGTTGACCTTCCTCACTGAACTCCCCACTCCCCCTTCTCATATTTATACAATAACCGCCAATTCTCATCATCATCAACAACAATCAAACTCAAGGATTCAAAGAATTAAATCGAAACCCCCCCAACAAGATTCCAAAAAACGTACATTTATTTCATCATGGTGAAGAAATCATCGTCGTCGGCGGCTGAAAGATTACCGTCCGAGAGGAGTAGTGATACGAAATATAAGGGTGTTCGGAAGAGGAAGTGGGGGAAATGGGTGTCGGAAATCCGTCTACCCAACAGCCGGGAGCGAATTTGGTTGGGCTCCTACGACACCCCGGAGAAGGCGGCGCGTGCTTTCGACGCTGCACTGTATTGCTTACGAGGGGAGACGGCGAAGTTTAATTTCCCGGACAACCCGCCGGATATACCTGGAGGGAGGTCATTAACCCCGTCCGAAATCCAAGCCGCGGCTTCCCGTTTCGCGAACTCGGGTCAAGCCGGGCCGAGTCATTTGGATCATTCATCATCTTCCTCGTCGGAGCCGGAAGCGGAGTCTCCATATTCTGACGGCGGAGCACCGCAGGTGGAGCGAGAAACGACTTCGTGTCCGCTTGACACTACGTTTGTTGATCATTTCTCGACAATGGGGTCGGATTCGGGTCATTATCACAATAATGTGCCCGATTATGGGATTTTCCCGGGTTTTGATGATTTCTCGAATGATTTCTACATGCCCCAACCTCCATTGCCTAATAACGATTACGATGAAGATAATTATGATGCGCAAGAGCCATCCTTTCTCTGGAATTTTTGAATTTTTCCCGGGAAAAATAGTCAGAATTCTGGGAAATTTTTTAGCTGCTGGAGTTTCTGACAAAAAAAAAAAAAAAAAAATCACTCAAAATGATACGATACTGTTAAAGTGATAAAGAAGGAAATTCATCAAATATTTAGTTTAGAAAAATTATCTTAGTTAGGAGTATTTACAAGTATAATTATATTTACTATAAAAACAATGAGAGATTTGTTAAAATACACTAAGAATTGGGACTCATATGTTTTGAGTATAAAATGAGTTTCTATTTTATGTAAACTTTGAGACAATAATGCATAATATACTTTGATCTTTATGAACTCACCGTGGAATTTTTGAACTTTTCCCGGTAAAAATAGTCAGAATTCTGGGAATTTTTTTAGCTGCTGGAATTTCTGACAAAGAAAAAAATTTCACTCAGATGCCAAGATGAAATTAAATATGACAAGGACACCAAGAAATTATTCAAGAAATATGAAGCTTAGTATTAGTATAAATATGAAGCTTTATTGGACAATGAAATTAAATATGACAAGGACACCAAGAAATTATTCAAGAAATATGGAACTTCAATTCCCCCACAAGAAATATGAATCTTCAATTATCGTTAAATTGCACATCATAACCGAAAATTGACATCCAAAGTAATTTAATCATTTATAGGAAATAAAGAGTAGCCTAAATATCAAATTCTATAAATCAAAAGTTAATTTTCGAAATTGCAATTAACTTGACTTTTATAGATCCTATAAAACTTGAAAATCAATTCAAACACCTCTAAATATAACTCTAATATATATAGTAATCGAAATAAACTATAAAATCTCACAATATTGCATAAATCTACTGTAAAATATGAATTTATCACATAACTAAATATAAATTCGAAAATGCATAATAATAATTAAAATTAAAACTAAATAAATCACTATCTTTATCTCCACCATTCTCCCCTGTTTGAAGAAAATTCTCCCTCGAATTTGAAGTATGGCTTTAAACACGTCTTCAAAATGAACTACGTCTTCAAAATTAACTTTATGCACTTGACGAGCTTTAAACTTTATTACCTTAGTAACAGTATCCATCCAATCAAACCATTGAGTTGAGGCATAATACTTGAACGGTATAAACTGAGTATGAGCATGGGTCATAAACCGAGCAAGGCCCAATGGATTGTGTGAGGACCCCGACCCGGAACCTACACGTGTCCCGAGTTGGAGCGTCCTCAAACTAACTCAAATATCCTAAACTTTTAAAAACTTTGATTTAACTTTCAAACGCTACACCATTTACATACCCATTTCAAAAAATAACTCTACTCCTTTCTACGCTGGGGAAAGAGTTGACCAACTCCGAAAGTAATAAATGATTTACAAAAAGATGTTGAATATAAAATAAGATTAAAGTTTATAAATACAAACCCTTTAAAAGAATTATATCAATACACAATTTCTACGCCAACCTATACGTACCCCGACAAACCCAAAATACCACATCCAACTCCTTTCCGCCCTTACTTGGCCGGTCCACCTGTCTCGGGATCTAAAACAGTAAAGGGAGAGGGGTGAGAATAAATCTCAATGAGCTATTATGATATGCAGCAAGATGCCAAATAAAGTGCAACACATAGCATGGTAGCACATAACACATTATAAAAGCGGTAAACACCTTACGTTACCTCATTTTACCTTTTTCCCGTCTCGAACAATAAGTCGTACAACGTGGGAGTAAAACTCCACTCTTTGGTGAATTGCCTCCAAGACATTCACCTCTTTATAGGTCTCATACCTCGTGAGATCCATATAAGAAAGGATCCCTATATTAGAGTATCCCAAAATAATATCGTCCCTCCTTACAACGATCGCAACAGCCCGTAAAGCTTTTTGGGTCAATACAGCCAGAGCATAGCCCCACCCGTGGCCACAGAGCTGGGGAAGGGTCACCGTATGATGTACCTTCAATCACTTATAGAACAAATCCATAATTGATTGGCATCCATCATACCCACCCGAACATAAACACGCTCAAGCACATGATAGATACTTGAGATAAATCCACAAACCGGGATAGTAATATAACAACATGGTAATGTATACTCATGCCAATCAATGCCATAATGCAACATTTAAGTAATACACTATGCATAGTATCATCAACAAATATGAATGATAACAAATAAATTCACAAATGGAATAACCATACAACTACATAGTAAACATATCCACACATTGGGATAACATAACAACTTGTCAAATATTCCACACTTGGGGAGCCACATAACACTTGCCAAATAATCCACAAAGGGGATAAACAATATAGTCACATGGTAAAATAGAATATCTGGAAATGATCATTACATATTTAGTTTATAAAACCAATTCCATTTGAGAGATCACCTAAAAATACTCAATTTGGACTCTTGAACCATCCAATTTCGAGTCCGTATGAATTAACTATGATTTATTCAATTTCCACTCAACTTCTAACGTACAATACTACCTGCTGTAATCAAATCAGATTTTTGGGACATAAGGATAACTTCTTTAGCTATGAAACCATCACATTCAGAAAGTACTCAGAAAAACACCCAATTTAGACCCAAGAACCATCCAATTCCGATTTAATATGATTAAGTTATGACCATCACAAGATTGCTAAACGAATCCTGGTTCAGAATTGAAGTTAGGATTTCTGGGGTCTTGGGCGACCGCCCAAACCTCTTGGGCGACCGCCCAAGAGGGTTTTCAAGGAAATGAGAGTTTACGCAAGCATGGGCGGCCGCTCACCCCTGGCGACCGCCCAAGCCTCCTGCCAGCCCAAACTTAGGTTTTTAACCCCTTTAACCCTAGTTCTTCCTTCCCTCTACCATTGATTATTCAAGAACACCCAAGAACACCTTCATTTCACCAAATCCCAAACAACATGTAAACTCCAAAACCAAGTAACCCTAGATTATTTATCACTACTATTTCTACCCATTTCAACCCTTTTAACTCATCTTCATTGAACCCTAACTTCAACAAATTCAAATTCCATCAATTCCTTAAAAATCTAAATCAACTCCCATGAACCACTATCTTTTTAAGTCATTAATCCATTTTCTAACTCCAAGAAGATTTTCAAAGCATATAATAACAATCACAACACCAAGAACAACAATAGATAGATTATGAGCACATAGATGAAAGGAGGTCATAACAACTCACTTTAGGGTTTTAAATGGAAGGAAGATCTTTATATCTTGATGGACTTCCTCTAGATGATCACACTCCAAGGATGTTCTTTGGACTTGGATTTGATGGAGGATTGCTTGGCTTCAACACTTGGAGGAAGGGGCTTCCATGGAGTTTCTCTAGGTTTTTCTCTAGGAAAAATATGAGAAATGAGGGAGAAGGGAGGAGGAAGTAAGAGGTTAAGGGGGGTAGAGTGGAGGATGAATGGGGAGGGGACACTTGGAGTGTCTAGAGGGAGTAAGATTTTGGCCCCCCCCTTTCAAGGAAAAATCTAAGGCTTCCACTTAATTAACTCCTTTAATAAATAAAGGCTTTCATTTTAAATTTAACTAACCTTTACTCAAATAATTCATCCTACTCAATTACCTCCTTGTACTATTTAGCATATTTCCATTTTTATTATTTCTCCAAGTTTCTTTATTTAATGTCTAATAGTTTCATAAAAGATTCTAAATTTACTTCTCACCCAATTTATCTTAATTTAAGAATTTAAAGACATAATTGAACACATAAGTCAACATAAATATTTGAAGCATATAATATAATATTTAAAATTAGTGCCTAGGGTTGGGGTCGTTACACTCACTCCCCCTTAAAGAAAATTCGTCCCGAATTTGACTGTCACTTACCCTAAGGTTCAAATAGCAAAGGTTACCTTTCACACATTCTAACTTAACATTTTCAATTAGGCTTCTCAAAGGCATGATTCTACTATACATTTTCACAACTTAAATACTCTAAGACTTCAATTCCCAATCAGTCTCATCAATGCTATGATTCTTTTCAAGATTCAAATTTCATTAATAATGTGATATAACAACTCAATACGCCAAGAATACCATACCATTATCGCTAACCCGAACTTTCACGACCTCAAAGAAGTATATTAAATGAAAAGTATTATACCTTATGTTACCCACTACATTACGATATTACATTTAAAACTTCAATTACTCTATAAGCTGCTCCAAGTCAGTCTATAAGCAAAATCACCAACCCTTTCTAAAACTTCAAATGGATCAACAAATTTTGGCGCCAATCTACCTTAGGCCTTGCTTCTCTAATCTCAACCCAACAAATTAGAGATCGATATTTTCTTCCCTAACAACGCCTCATACGGTTTTATCTCAAAGTTAGAATAATAACTGCTATCATACGCATCCAACCACTGGTAATCATACGACCTATCGACTACCAAAGTCCATTGTACATGCCCGTAGCATATCCTCAACAATACGTAATGATTCCTCAATTTTCACAAGGTTAAACTCAATAACATTCCTACATTCCAAAAGGACTTTCCCAAATGAGGTCTATCCAATCCATTTAATACTAGGGGTTTATACAACTAAACGATCCCCTAATATATATGAGAACTTCATCAAAGAATTGTATCACTTATAAACATATACAATGAGTGGAAAATACAATCAACTTTCTATAAACAAAACAACATACTACTTTTTACTTCCTAGGTAACTTAATCAAAAATTTTATAGTGATAATACTCTCAAGTTCAATCTAGAACTCTAAATATTTTAATTAATCTTCTAACGACAACATTCTATTATCACCATTCAATGTTCCAATTATGTTCAGGACTAGTGACAATTCAATATTCAAATTGAATGGTTGGCCGCCCACAACGGAGCCGATCCAACTCCAAAACAAAACCGAGTCTATTGTGACCGACACAATAATAACCCCACATTTATCAAATCATTTCTCGGATCACAACTTTAATATACTTAATCAATATAGGGAAACTAGGTTGCCCTTTTAACTTGCTTTTGTACGAACTATATCTTTAAAATAACCAATCTTTCGAAAATTTACAACATCTTTCAAAATTCCAAGGATAGATAAAATGAGATCAAATGAGACTCGAATGGTTTACTTCTTTAAAACCGGCCCATACCAGTTTTAATTAACTAAACCACTCAGAAATTTCAAAGGATTGATAAGCTAACAAAATAACTCGAGTGATTTAATTATCTACAACCGTCCCATACCAGTGGTAGATAGTTAAATTACTCACAGATTTTAATTTACACGAAAATGGTTAACTGACCTTATTAAATCAACTATCCCCGAAGGGCACAATTGCTTACACAGAGGTTCAATATATACTCCAAAGTTTTAAAACACCTTTAAAACAGTTTTTAACAAAATATTCTTGATTGACCTCTATTTATAGTGTAGCCACCACTCATACTATTTAGACTTAGTTAACTTCTCTCTAAGAAAACACAATCTCGCAATACTATTACTATCCCTGATAAATAACACTAAAACAGTCATTAAGATTATAACTAGGTAAACCATCCTCAATTCAATAATTCCTCAAGTTGAAAGTTCAACACTTTTATTTAATTTGAGTCATCTATTCACCACCTTTGATATTGGTATTGTACTTTAACAACAACATATTGTAAAACATCTAGTTCCCAATCAAATACCATAATTTCTAAATCAGAGAATATAATTGGAACTCACATAGATCAATCATTCCCGAATTTCAATTAAACATTACAGTATAATCTAACTTAACTCTCAATAACTATCAACAAACTCAAAATCCGTACAACGTTAATATCTTTCAAGCATCACACAAATCCCTCATATGATTCACGTAACTAAGTCGAACTATAGTATATAACCATCCTAAAGTATCTGTCTACCAATAAGATTCATCCTCATTTTCTCAACTAATGATAATCAATTCTCAAAACGAACCCTATACCTATCTCACCAATTTCTGAAGTTGACCCTATAAGTCACCAATAACTACGTCTATTATACTTCTTCACATTTACCCTATTTACCTCTCCATAGCTAGTACACAATCCATAAATCAAAACGGTCATACTAGATATAAATGTTGTCTTAAGTATATCCTTAAAGCAAATTTCCACTGAAATTGTAACACTCCGAAAATTCAACTAATAACCATCGAGTATCCTACTAGTTTCTAAAATCATTCATACAAATCGTCAACAAGTGCTAACGAATACTTATTCTTCACAGTTACCTATTTAAGATTTCTATAACCCCTTGATTAACCACCAAGTATCATCCTTTCTAAATATAGTACCTTATAGCAACTCAAAATCTCAACATCCTGGTATGATATCTGATGAAAACCTAATTTGAAACTCACACCGAAAACACCACTTAGTCAACTAATAGCACACAAGGCAAAGATATATTAATTCCATAAGATCTCGTACTCGCGATATTTATAACTCATATAATCCCACTTAGACTATCACTTTCAATACTAGTCTCATATATCTAGTCTCCCCACGAGACACCAATGTAAGAATACTCACGCAAGTTACACAACCATAAATCACTCTTAATTAGACCATATACCTATCCTCAACTAAGAGTTCACAAATTCATTTACTACCGTACATGAGATAACTCAAGGTTCCTTTAAATCAAAGATAACACACAACCCAAATAATCTTCACATTCCTTAGGCCATACTTTCGACATTTATGCATATATGATAAAATAGCAAATAATGACTCATCCGCCTCTACCACACACGGAGGCAAATCAAACATAGATAAGGAGACTCGCTTCTTGCGACAGTCCTCCTCAAACACAACAACTACTCAAATAATTCAGGTTAACATAACGATGATTCACGGATAGGTAACTCGCCCAAATCCACCGGCAATACATGCCCACTTAATCACAATTACCAAGATAATTAAGGATGATTCGAGGTACGACCCCATCGGAGTAGAACCTCCAACACATAAGGCAACTCTTAGGCCAATTATGCAAATAAAAGATGAAATGTAATGCCACGTGAGAACGAATGAACAGGGATTTATAGAAGTATGAACCCTAACTCCTGAGACAGGTAAAATACCTCAAATGATGGTGGAGGAATCTATCTTTCCATAACTCACCTTTCCTTGATTCCTTTGGTTGGTCATTATCCTTTTCTGTTATATAACAATTTCCTGCATTAACCCTCGACGTCAGTTATCACACACTCTCACTCAGCTAGACTCTACCCGAGAACTCTAACCGAGCTCTGATACCAACTGTGAGGACCCCGACCCGGAACCTACACGTGTCCCGAGTTGGAGCGTCCTCAAACTAACCCAAATATCCTAAACTTTTAAAAACTTTGATTTAACTTTCAAACGCTACACCATTTACATACCCATTTCAAAAAATAACTCTACTCCTTTCTACGCTGGGGAAAGAGTTGACCAACTCCGAAAGTAATAAATGATTTACAAAAAGATGTTGAATATAAAATAAGATTAAAGTTTATAAATACAAACCCTTTAAAAGAATTATATCAATACACAATTTCTACGCCAACCTATACGTACCCCGACAAACCCAAAATACCACATCCAACTCCTTTCCGCCCTTACTTGGCCGGTCCACCTGTCTCGGGATCTAAAACAGTAAAGGGAGAGGGGTGAGAATAAATCTCAATGAGCTATTATGATATGCAGCAAGATGCCAAACAAAGTGCAACACATAGCATGGTAGCACATAACACATTATAAAAGCGGTAAACACCTTACGTTACCTCATTTTACCTTTTTCCCGTCTGAACAATAAGTCGTACAACGTGGGAGTAAAACTCCACTCTTTGGTGAATTGCCTCCAGCACATTCACCTCTTATAGGTCTCATACCTCAGAGATCCATATAAGAAAGGATCCCTATATTAGAGTATCCCAAAAATAATATCGTCCCTCCTTACAACGATCGCAACAGGCCTGTAAAGCTTTTTGGGTCAATACAGTCGTTAGCATAGCCCCACCCCGTGGCCACAGAGTGGGGAAGGGTCACCGGTATGATGTACCTTCAATCACTTATAGAACAAATCCATAATTGATTGGCATCCATCATACCCACCCGAACATAAACACGCTCAAGCACATGATAGATACTTGAGATAAATCCACAAACCGGGATAGTAATATAACAACATGGTAATGTATACTCATGCCAATCAATGCCATAATGCAACATTTAAGTAATACACTATGCATAGTATCATCAACAAATATGAATGATAACAAATAAATTCACAAATGGAATAACCATACAACTACATAGTAAACATATCCACACATTGGGATAACATAACAACTTGTCAAATATTCCACACTTGGGGAGCCACATAACACTTGCCAAATAATCCACAAAGGGGATAAACAATATAGTCACATGGTAAAAATAGAATATCTGGAAATGATCATTACATATTTAGTTTATAAAACCAATTCCATTTGAGAGATCACCTAAAAATACTCAATTTGGACTCTTGAACCATCCAATTTCGAGTCCGTATGAATTAACTATGATTTATTCAATTTCCACTCAACTTCTAACGTACAATACTACCTGCTGTAACCAAATCAGATTTTTGGGACATAAGGATAACTTCTTTAGCTATGAAACCATCACATTCAGAAAGTACTCAGAAAAACACCCAATTTAGACCCAAGAACCATCCAATTCCGATTTAATATGATTAAGTTATGACCATCACAAGATTGCTAAACGAATCCCGGTTCGTAATTGAAGTTAGGATTTCTGGGGTCTTGGGCGACTGCCCAAACCTCTTGGGCGACCGCCCAAGAGGGTTTTCAAGGAAATGAGAGTTTACGCCAGCATGGGCGGCCGCTCAGCCCCTCGGGCGACCGCCCAAGCCTCCTGCCAGCCCAAACTTAGGTTTTTAACCCCTTTAACCCTAGTTCTTCCTTCCCTCTACCATTGATTATTCAAGAACACCCAAGAACACCTTCATTTCACCAAATCCCAAACAACATGTAAACTCCAAAACCAAGTAACCCTAGATTATTTATCACTACTATTTCTACCCATTTCAACCCTTTTAACTCATCTTCATTGAACCCTAACTTCAACAAATTCAAATTCCATCAATTCCTTAAAAATCTAAATCAACTCCCATGAACCACTATCTTTTTAAGTCATTAATCCATTTTCTAACTCCAAGAAGATTTCCAAAGCATATAATAACAATCACAACACCAAGAACAACAATAGATAGATTATGAGCACATAGATGAAAGGAGGTCATAACAACTCACTTTAGGGTTTTAAATGGAAGGAAGATCTTTATATCTTGATGGACTCTCCTAGATGATCCCACTCCAAGGATGTTCTTTGGACTTGGATTTGATGGAGGATTGCTTGGCTTCAACACTTGGAGGAAGGGGCTTCCATGGAGTTTCTCTAGGTTTTTCTCTAGGAAAAATATGAGAAATGAGGGAGAAGGGAGGAGGAAGTAAGAGGTTAAGGGGGGTAGAGTGGAGGATGAATGGGGAGGGGACACTTGGAGTGTCTAGAGGGAGTAAGATTTTGGCCCCCCCCTTTCAAGGAAAAATCTAAGGCTTCCACTTAATTAACTCCTTTAATAAATAAAGGCTTTCATTTTAAATTTAACTAACCTTTACTCAAATAATTCATCCTACTCAATTACCTCCTTGTACTATTTAGCATATTTCCATTTTTATTATTTCTCCAAGTTTCTTTATTTAATGTCTAATAGTTTCATAAAAGATTCTAAATTTACTTCTCACCCAATTTATCTTAATTTAAGAATTTAAAGACATAATTGAACACATAAGTCAACATAAATATTTGAAGCATATAATATAATATTTAAAATTAGTGCCTAGGGTTGGGGTCGTTACAGATTGGGCCCAAAGTAAAGTTCATACAAGTCCCAAATACGACATAGGGAATGGGCTTCCCTAACTATGCTCGTCATGCTGTAAGTACGCCAATCCAATCCGCGACCCGTTTAGATGCATTTTAACATGATAAATTTGCATTAAGGAGCGTTTTGATAAAATTCCCGGCCCGTCCCGAGACTTCCGGAAACATTTCATAAGTTTCCTGCGAAGGAAGTACCTTTTGGTACCTTGCTCATGCCAAAGGACCTGCTGGGAATAAACCTTTTTGGACTTTTTAGGTATTTATGCCTGAATGTTCCAGAAACTGGTTTTGGCGCCAAAAACGGTTGTGTCACCTAGTGTCACGCGACAAGTCGAGGCATGGAAAGTGGTTACGTAACGTCGTGCGACACAAGGTGACCACTAACTGCAGCCTATAAATAAGACCTTTCCCCTCTTAGAAAAGGATCCCAACCTGACCTACTGTTACTCTGCTGAAATTGCGTCGTAACACACACCCCAAACACAACTCTCTCTCTCTCCTACCTCTAATCTACCCCAATTTCCTCCAATTCAACCCACCTTCTTCAACCAAACTCTAGATCTACCTTGCACCAATCCTCTCAAGCCTCCCAAGACCAGAAGCTGCAGTTGAAGGGTTCTGTATCTAACTTGATACAAAATTCGTGGAAGCAACAAGGGTAACCTCTTCAAACCCCCTCTTCTCTCTCTCTCTCTCTTGCCTTGTTAATTGAATAATTCTCTTGTTTTATTTCTCTTGGATTCAGTAATCAGACTCTATCTGTCTAGATTACCGAATCCCAATCGCAATCTCTCTGTTAACTTGGTTGATCTGAATAATTGTTTGTTCATTGTTGGATATTTATTGAGATCATTGTTTAGATCCCAAGGGAGTGTGGATCTCTCCATATCCACACTCCCGGGGTCGAATTGTTGTTAATTTCATGTTTCGAAGCTAATCTGTTTGATTAATTAGATCTGTCTTGGCTATTGTTGATTTTGTATTCAATTTTGTATGTTCCTGCAGATGGTCATTATGTGTCACGCGACACATTCTTCATAGGTGATCCTGTGTCACGCGACACATCTGATCATCTATGTCATGTGTCATGCGACACATTATGCCTGTCTGCAGGAACCCTTTTCCCTCTGTAATCTGTTCTGATTCGTTGTATAAGGGATGTGGCCTCCCTGAATAATTGGCTCACAAGTTGTAAGTCTCAATTCATATCAATAAAATGCATGTTTACCACACTTGTTTATTATCAATGTTTGCACATACTCATGGATTGCTTGGATGTTTGATTAGAAAGACTCGTCTACGGACGAGGCGTGTTGGGTGAACTCTCGGTTCTTTCCAACACGTAACCTGACCCCCGAACCCGTTCTCTTTCATAGGTTTTTCAAAGTGCACCTCTTAAGCATGGCGTGGCGACTCTCTTTTTTACTTCCTCATCGTGAAAACCAAAATTTCGCGGGGGAGGGGGGGGGAGCGCACATTCAGTGGCGACTCTGCTGGGGATATGCACTTTGAAAACCTGTTTTTCAAAAGTAAAGTGGGTCAAGCTTTCATTAGATTAAACATCCAATATATCCATCCACTACTAGAAAAAGGCCGTTTACCGACGGAAATTTCCGTCGGTATTTCTACAAATCCGTCGCTAAATGGATATTACCGACGGAAATAGTCCGTCGGATTCCGTCGGAAATAATTGATTGGTAATACCGACGGACAAATTCCGCCGGTATTTCCGTCGGATTATCCGCCGGAAAATAAAAAATTCCGCCGGAAAACGTCCGTCGGAAATGAGTTACGCCGGCCGGTTAACCGGAGCAATACCGGAGGTTACCGATGGAATTATCCGTCGGAAATAAAATCATTACCGACGGTTATAACCGTCGGAAATCAAAAAATTTACCGTCGGATCTGTCCGTCGGAATATAAACCCTGAACTGACGGATATGTCCGTCGGTATTTTGAGTATTATTTTTTTATTTTTTATTTTCCGACGGATATTTCCGCCGGAAAAATAGAATTATTTATTTTTTGTATTAATTTACCGACGGAAATTTCCGTCGGTAATCTGCCGCATTTTAAAAAAAAATTTTGTTTTATTATTAAACCACTGTAAAAGGTCAGTAACCTGTTCAAACAACCTGTTTTAAACAACTACAAACTACAAACTACAAACACACACAAACAACCCAATTACAAACTACAAACACACACAAACAACCTGTTTCGCTTGTACATCAAATAAAATACATATGTTTGTCCAAATCAAGCGACAGGGGAAGGGGAAAGGGGAAACCGCCGGGGAAAGGGGAAAGGGGAAAGGGGAAACGGCCGGGGAAAGGGGGAAAGGGGAAACGGCCGGGGAAAGGGGAAAAGGGAAGGGGAAACGGCCGGGGAAAGGCCGGGGAAAAAGGGAAAGGGAAAAAGAAACTACATATGTTTGTTTGTTTAATTACATGTCAATGAAAATTCATGTTTAACAACCACGAGCGCTGCCACTGCTGCTACCGCTACCACCACCATGCATGTATAAACCTATCAAGATATTAATTAAAAAACAATATATCAATATATATACAAATAAAAAGACAATAATAAAATGTAAACATTATATATATGACATTTACAATTAAATGATACTTACTGGCCACTGGGAGAGATAGATATTTCCATTTTTCCTTCCTCATTAATAATTGCGTCCAAATTAACCCGCCCGAATGGTTCACTACGTCCAGAACCAGAAGTAGATCCCCTCCCTCCCGTCCTTGGTGAAACAAGACGATGGACAAAACCCGCAACCTTCCCTCTCTTTGAACGATTGCCACCTCGACCCGACATATCTAAACTAGTATATTATATATGTAGACAGAAAATATTATCAAGTAGAACAAAATTTAAATATTACATAGCATGTAAAGAGTAACCAAGTAAAATTGAAAATCATGGGATATAATATTACAGTGATAAGTGATATAAAATGTAAACATTATATACAAAACATTATACGAATTAAAACTAAACGGATTAATTCACTACAATCTTGATCACTATCACTACAAAATTCAATTTCTTCTTCACTAGTTTCCTCGTCGTCGTCTTCTTCCTCATCTTCATCATCGGACCCAGATATATACCCTTCTCCTTCCTCATCCTCCACATTGTCATCATCGATTTCATTGAAAGTGACTTCCTCCCCTAGTGGACGGGTGTTTTCGGCCATTAATGCTTCATCCTCCTCGACATTATCATTCAAGTCAATAATCGGAGGTATAGGCATTTCCTCTTCCCCGATAACAATCATGTAATGATGAATCAATATTTGAAGTAGACGTTTTTGCACGCAATGGTATATCAAAAGTGCTTCTTGCTTTGGTTTTCCATACGGCCCACCATCCGCTAGACTCTCTTCGTCGACGGGGGTAGGGGGTCATATACACCTGTTGTGCTTGAGATGCAAGAATGAACACATCATCACCATTATGCCTAGAAGAATGCTTTAAGTCAACGAGATCAAAAGTGCCATGTTTATTAATGCCTCGCTCGGCGTCCCGCCACTCACAATTGAAAAGAACTACGAGAATTTCCAAGCAAGTACTCCAATTCAATAACTTCTTTCAATACGCCATAATAATCGAGATTTCCCTTGAGATTGACCCCGCTATTCCAAGTTGATTTCGTTTGGCCATATTCTTCGGTGTGGAATACGTAGCCATTGACAAAATATCCCTTATATACATTCACTCTTAAGGACGGACCGTGTGCTAATGCTTGTGATCTCGCGGCTTTTGCATCTCCAAGGTTGTTCAAAATCTAAATAAAAACACATAGATAAGAAAAAACTCATACTTCAAATTCTATTAAAAACATTGAATTAATGAATTGGCATTTACATAATTATTAAACCAGAGGGAAATTCGTTGTCCGTCCTTATTGAAATCAATTCGGGCGCAATGTCTCCACTGTTCTTCGAATATCTTTTGCATTCAAGGAGAACATAAATTTGCTTAGTTCGTCTTAAAGTTATTAGGATTAACATTACTTAGTGACAAATGAAGAATGCTTACTTCAAGTAGTCCTCGACCTCAAAGACGCTTAAGGAGAATATAGAGTTTAGCCGCATCTAATTCTTTTTGCTTAGCATGCGCGTGCACTTTCTATTGCCAAGGAATCGACCAGAGAAGAAAAAGCGAAATTTTTCCATCGGGATCGGTGACTCCCCATCATAATTGCGTCCCACTTTATTGAACCTTGTCTCAATGTCCGGTGAAAATATGTTGAAACAAACGACACAATTTCGTCGACAATCACCGATCTGACATAGATGCCTCAACTTTTGCTCTATTGCTCATTTTCTTTTTCAAACTCCCCAAAATCGTTCAAATGGATACATCCATCTATACTGAACAGTCCTCCAACTCTAGCTTCATAAGCTAGGGGAATTGGTAAATGCTCCATTGAATCAAAGAAAGATGGCGGGAATATCTTTTCAAGCTTGCATATTGTCACCACAATGCTCTCTTCGAGTCTTTTCATATCCTCAACACGAAGAGTGCCGGAAGTCAATGCTCAAGAATTCACTCAATTACGTTAGGGCAACCCATATTTCATTAGGGAGAATGTCTCTAAATGCAATGGGTAGCAACCTATCCAATAATACGTGACAATCATGACTTTTCAACCCATATACCGTCCCTTCTTCCACATTCACACAGCTTGCCAATATTAGATGCATACCCATCAGAAGTTTCAAATCTTTCAACCACCTGCGAGAACACGTTGCTTATCCTCTTTGACGTAACAAAGGGAGCAACTGGTTTGAAATCTTTTCCATTAACTTTAGTAATGTTCGGATCTTTACGATTGCAAATCGCTTCAAGGTCTAGCCGACCCTTGTCTGTGTCCTTCGTTGAGGTCTTAAAACCCATCACCGTATTGAAAATATTGTCAAACACATTTTTTTCAATATGCATGACATCAAGGTTATGTCTTATCAAGTTCGTCTTCCAATACGGTAACTCCTAAAATATACTCTTTTTAATCCGGTTATGGTCTTTACCAAATCCGTCGATCTATCCTTTGAAAACATCTTTCCCCACCCGACATCGACACCTCGGACACCTGCTCAAAAATATCCTCCCCACTCGGACGAGGAGGGGGCCCCGTTGCTCAACTCTATTTTTGGTGAAAGCATTCCTCTGTTTACGAAATGGATGGTCACTAGGAAGAAACCGTCTGGCAATCAAACCAACACGCTTCTTGTAATGTTTGAAGTGTGAATGCATCTCGTATTTTCCATACAATACGGACAGGCCAATCTCCCATGTGTGCTCCATCCCGACATCATACCATAAGCGGAAAGTCATTAATTGTCCACATCACTGCAGCCCTCATGTTAAAATTTTGCAACTTGAAAGCATCCCATGTCCGGACACCATCATTCCACACTGTTTGAGTTCATCCATCGAGGTCGAAGATACACATCAATGTTTTTGCTCGGATTCGAAGGGCCGGGAATGAACAAACTCAAATACATATAAGGATCAGTCATACATAACCACGGGGAAGATTATACACTTGTGACTATAACAGGCCAACATGAATAAGATTTTGCCCCTGGTCCAAATGGAGAAAACCCATCTGTACATATCCCCACCTTATGTTTCTAGGATCCGCAAACAAAATCGGGGTAAGTGGCATCAAAATGTTTCCATGCTTCACCGTCGAAGGATGAGTCATCACACCCTCTTCACGAGGACACTCTTTGTGCCAACGCATGGCTTCGAGCTTTCTTTCAATGCGTAAATTCGTTGCAACACTGGGAATTAGCGGCATATAACGTAACTGCGCCCGAGGCACGTTTTTCTTGTGCTTGGCACTACCACGGCGTTGTGGCTTATACCTACTAAGTCCACATATTGAACATGTATCGAGGCCCTCATTTTCTTTATAAAAAAGCATGCACTGATTCTTGCAAGCATCAATTTTAACATACCCAAGACCGATCTGCCCCACCAACTTTTTGTCTCATAAAAATTGTGAACCATATTATTTTCTTCGGGTAGCATCCGATGTCCCCATGACATTATACGATCGTAAGTATCTTTGGCTCATATTTGTATCAGCCTTAATATTTAGAAGCTCAGTCACTTGCTCTAACACTGTAGCCTTTGCACCAGGATGAATTTTCTCATTTGCAGAGTCCATTAAATCCATAAACTTCTTTGCAACGGGATTTGGTGCCTCTGTTGGATTAGGGTTCCAATCAAACTCTGGGCCAGCCGCATTTCGAACCATATCATCCAAACCGACAGACGGCTCCTCTTCATTAATCAAATGTTCTGGTTCCCTTGGCGGACCACTTGATACTGATAGGATGATTGCGAACACTTGTTTCAACCACATAACGCTCCCCGTGCGCTATCCATACCTTGTAACCATCAACAAACCCTGACTCTAAAACATGTTTTTTTACCCATCCAACACTCAGATATTTTCTATTCTTACACTTTTTACAAGGACACCTAATCTTATCACCACGCATGCACTGGGGATGCGCTCTAGCAAACTCCACAAAATGTTCTAAACCTTCTAAGAATTGAGTTCTGACACCCCTTCTCCATCTTATTCTGGCGACCGAAATAAACACCCAAATTAATTTCACTTACTTTAGAAGGTCATAAAAAGAACAAACCCTAATCTATTTCTTTGGAGGGTGAAAGAAATGATTGTTGGGAGGCCACAGGAATGGGTGGATCGGGTAAAACCAGAACAAAAAAACCCATTTTTATATGGATTAGTTAATTCATTCTAGGGTTTTTCCCCGACCTCCCACTTCTTTGATTCCTCACCTCTCTATAGGTTATTCTCCAAATATTATGAAATTAAAGAGTCTCTATTCCTATTCGAAATGTTTTAACTAACCCTAATCTGTTTTGGGGGAGAAGGGGGGCAATATATGGGAAAAGTCAGTGAGGTACTAGGGCTAGTTCTTCGTAAGATGTTGATTAAGTATTCCCAAATCCATTTCGGCCCTAATCAATCCACCCCAAGAGGATCCCAAAGTTCCATTTGAGTTTCTCCACCACCCCACCCCAATTATATGTGTGTGTACAAATATAAATGCATATATATGAATGTGATAAAAACTATACGTAAACGAAACTAAGACTTTCCAGCATTTTCTAAATTTTTATCTATGACATTCCCTTATAAGTAAAGAAAATATGAAACCTTGTTCCCATTTAACACAAATATAGATAATAAAAAATTGCAATATTGCAAAGAGAAACATTTAAATCAGGAACCACTTTCACATATAAAAACCATACAGTACACAAAAGCTACAAGGAAATGGGAGCAATTTGACAAAACTTACATTTTGAGCATACATGATTTCTCAGTCACCCCCTATAAAATTCGAACATCTTCAATTATCGCACCAAACATGAATCACACAAAACTGTTTATATACATATGATATACATATGATAGAATTTGCCTGAGAACCGGTTTAGGGATGTAAAGGCTCGGAACCTTACCTCTCAAGAATCCGGCGACGGCGACTAACGGCTGTGGACACTAATGAGAGAGAGAGAGAGAGAGAGAAAGCGAGTGAGAGAGAGAAATCGGTGAGAGAGAGAAAGCAATTGAGAGAAGAAAGCGAGAGAGAGAGATTCCTTACCGGCAACGGCGAGAACGGCGAACGGCGAGGATCGGCGACGGCGTTGTTCAGAGGTAGCTAGGGTTCGGCGTTCGTTGATTTCGTTTGTTTGCGAATTGTAAATTACTGAGGCGTAAATGGGTATATATATAACTTAGTTACCGACAGACGGGTCCGTCTGTATTACCGGTGGACATAGTCCGCCGGTAATACCGCCGGTAATACCGACGGATATTAAAAATTACCGACGGACAAAACGAAATTTTAAAAAATTAAATTCCCGGTAAAATAAAATAAATTTCCGTCGGTAAATGAAAAGTTTCCGTCTGTATTACCGACGGACTTCGTCCGTCGGTAAAAGTCCGTCGGTAATGCCCCTGTTTCTAGTAGTGATCTTTGTATGCATCTTTGATAATCTTTGTGGTTCATGCATTTTGTTGATTATGAGACTTGTGAGCTTTGTGTCTTGTGGCCTTTCTTGTTGTGCTATTAGATATTATGCTTTGTCCCTTGCCATGTAGAGGTAGGGGCTGATTTGATTGCTTGCAGGAGTTCTGGTTCAGTGACCACCCTGGTCGTGTGACATTCCTGTCCTATGATGTCCTTTGTCACGCGACAGGAGTGGCCACTGAACAGGTATTCAGAAAGCTGGTTTGAGGGCAGTCCCTTAAATCGAATGTGGCTCAATTGATTATTGTTCCCCCTCCTTCCCTGTGAGAGTATGTGTTTTTTTTCTTCTTTCTTTCAAAAATAAATAAAATAAAATAATAAAATTTTGTTTTTCATAAATAAAAGAATTAGTCATCCGCACACTACACTACATAGATCTAGAACCCTCGGGTGCGATTGACGGCATCGCCGACGGCCATGAAATTCGTAAACGCTTGAGCGCCTGAAATCAAACCTACCCCCCTAGTGCGTTATAGGTGGCGCCACACTTAAACCTTACCCACAGTTGGTTTTTGATACAACGTTTTTATTACACCAAAATGAATTGTTTTTGAAACATATCGTAGGTCCTTATACCTTCCCCCAAAACCTCGCATCTTGTGGGCATGTTGCCAACGCAACATGATTTCACGTGGGGACATGTCACTCCCGTGACGTGTTCTAAACGAGAGATCATGCCGCATTGTCAACGTGTACCGACGAGAGGTCATGCCGAATTTTTCTTTGAAATTCTTCAAGAATACCCATTATGCTGCCCAAATTTCCCCAGAAATTTGGACAACCTCTCCGTCCCATAATGATGTTAGGATTTGGTTAGGTATCATTACCTATTATATATTTCAACGCAAGGCATTTAATGTAATTTGAACGCTGCGTCCCTAGGCTTCCCCAAGGTGTAGTTAGTATGAATAAAGGCTTCTCCTTTCCCAACCGTACTTAGGATTTAAGACATTGATTTCTACGTGAAGATAAATAAAATTGTTTGTGCGAGTCTGTTCCTCATTCCTTTCCCTCTCTCGAAATCCTTTTTTTCCCCTACCTTATAAACCCGTATCTACCCCTGCAGCTACGGCGAGTTGGACCCGCTCATCTGTCCCAGGAGCTCGTTTGGTTCGTGTTCAAGCAGTTTCAGTCGGTGTAGAATTAGATATGGCCGGGAATGGAGATGTGTTTGCCGCTCAGTCCGCTGGAGGTTCGGTGTCAATGGGTCAACCGGGGTTAAACGATATGTCTGCGGAAGAATTGAGGATAGCGTTGGAAACTACTCTAGCCAGGGAGCGTGAGGCCCGCTTATTAGCTCAGAATGCTAAGGCCCAAGAGGAAGAGGCCCATAACCGCTTTGTTGAGGCCATGAGAGCTAAGGGGATAACAATACTCCGTCGGGAAGATGGTTCTTATGAGGAAATTACGGAAGACAACAACAACGGGATCGAATCCGCTCCTTTTGTCCAGCCTGCTCAGCCCAGTTATAATGCTATGCCTCCTCCCATGAGCTACGCACCGCGCCTTGATCAAATGCCATCTCCGGGAATGATTATGAATGCCCAAGGAAGGTCTCCTCCCCCATCCTCTCAAGTGTATAACCAAGTTTCTCAGCAGGGAGTTAGCAAGAATGGCGGCCAACCATCAAACTTCCTCGATCTCACTTCCTCTCCAGCTCCCAATGCCCCAGCATCGCAGTTTCAGTATGGATCTCAGTTCCAAGCAAGTCATCTGACCCCTAGTTGAGAATGTACCAGGCAATTTTCAGGGTGGTCAGTCTAATGTGCAGCAGAATGGTCAATACCGTCTTTCAGGGAATCAGATTTGTCAAGACAGTATTCAGAGGTATCCGCAGTCTCAGCTCCAAGGCAATTTCCCTCAGCCCGCAGTGTGTTCTCCTCTTACCCAGCATTTATATGGTTCCACCCTGTATTCGGCTCCTTGCATCAGTACAGGACTTTCTACTCTTGGTCAGTTCGGAAGTCACTCAGTGCAACTCAGTCCCTAGAACCCCAGTGTGCAGTTCAATGGCTATGACATGTACGGGAACAGGATTCCCAGCTCGATCAGTTTGTTGGATAGCAATATCAGTATTCCCAGTACCTTTGGTCTCCCACCAGCAGCTTTGCCCATTAGATCCACTCCTGAGTTCCCAGTGCCGTCATCAACAGTGGCTCCTTCTATTCCCCAGATTCCGGGTTTAATGCCAGAAGTGACAGCCTTATTGAAGCAGATGCAACAGCAAATCGACAAATTGACTGTGGGTTCTAGTGGTCTCAAGGTTGTGGACCCAACTCAAGTAACGCCTTTGCCTTATAAGTTCAAAATGCCAAAGATGGACTTCGATGGTACTGCTTGCCCGAAGACTCATGTGGATACTTATGTTATGACAATGGGAGCGATGGGTTGCACGCCCGAGTTTATGGTATCCCACTTTCATCTGACTTTGAAAGGATCAGCGCTCACGTGGTTTTTGGCTTTGAAACAAGAATGCCACTCCACCTGGAGCCAGATTACAGAGACCTTCTTGGAGAAGTATAAGGGCAATCTGGAGTGGCGTACCACCCGGGATGATTTAGTGGGGACCATCCAGAAGAATGACGAGTCGATCACAGAATTCTATAAGCGGTGGAATGCCAAGCTTAATGAGCTATTAGAGCCAATACCCCTTCAAGACCAAAAAGATATCTTCTTGTCGTGCGTGAAGCCAGTACTAAGGGAAGCCATCGGAAAAGGTTGGTATCCAGATTTGCGAGAGATGGTTGGAATGGGAGCTAGAAGTGAAAACAAACTGTTTAACCAAACCCCGAATGCAAATGTCGGCGGTAGCAGCGGGAGTGGAGGATACCGATACCGAGCACCCAACCCTATTTCTGCAATGGCTTCGAAGGGAAGAGAAATGGTTAAAGATAACAATATCAACAACTTGCAAAGAGGAGGTGGCAATGTGCAGAGTGCAGTAAGATTTCAGCCCAGGCCGCAGCCAAGGTTTGATGACTTGGGCATGTCTACAGAAGAAGTTTTCAACGGCCTGCTTCGGACCGACATGATTAAGCCGCTGGAGAATTGTAGCACTGCCCATCCTAATCCCCATCTTGATACTAGCAAGTACTGCCGATTTCATAAGTTCTCGAGGCACACCACAAACACTTGCGTAACCCTCAAGAAGATTATCCAAGGCTTGGTAGATGACAAGAAGGTCGAGAAATCTCCTCGCCCCAACGTCGTCAGCAACCCTTTGCCTAGCAACAACGTGAATCTCATCGACTTCGATCAAGATTATTTTGTCAATCTAATAGAGTTTGGGGAGTCCGTAGATAGAAATGTTAGTGATGATTGTAATAAGATTGTGACTGATGTAATCCCTCGTTCTAATGAAATGAAAGATAACTTCTGCTATGTCTTGTATCTGGATGACTTGCATGATTTGAATAATGCTGTTGAGTACGATGATTATGAAGAGCATTTGGTTGTTAACACTATATCCTCCATGGCTCCTAGAGAATCCCCAATCTCTTTGGAGGAGCTCAGGATGGCAGCTAACTAGGGAGCGCCTTTGTCCGTAAATGAGATAAGACAGGCGACGTGGCCATACAGCACTCGCCCTGTCCCGCTCACACTAGCAGAGCTCAAGGAGGCCAGCAAGGATTTTGTGGTTGAAGATCATCAAGAGGTTAATTTGTTGACTCGGTCAGGAAGAATGTTGGGAATGAATAATGCAGATCCATCCGGGAAAGGCAAAGCAGTTGCGGTCGCGAATCCCCAGTCCTCTCAGAATCCCTACAGATCGGCAGGAGATGAAGAAGTCCAGGAAGACCCGATCTTGACGCAGTTAAAGAGAACACAAGCCGATATATCCTTATGGTCTCTGCTCACATCATCCTACCCTCACAAACTAAAGTTGGAAGAGGCCCTGTCCAAAACCAAAGTGTCTGTCAACGCCACTCCGCACGAGGCTGTCGGTGATTGAACCGCACAGTATGGGAACATCATTACTTTTACGGATCTTGATCTGCCTGCTAACGGTGCAAAGCATAATGAGTCTCTACACATCACGGTGCCACTGGAGGGGCGCTGAATTCCCCATGTATTGGTAGACAATGGGTCAGCTATGAATGTGCTCCCTGCCAAAATGATGAGTATGTTAGACATTGATGCACAGAGCCTTAGACCATCCAGTCAAACCATAAAGGCCTATGATTCGACATCTAGGGCAGTATTGGGGATAGTCTCTCTGAATTTGTTGTTTGGGGGCAAGGAGATGATGGTAGAATTCCAAGTTATCGACATTCCGGTCACATTCTCAGTGCTATTGGGCAGACCGAGGATCCATGAAATCGGAGCGATAGCCTCCACTCTCCACCAGTGTTTGAAGTTTGTGCAAGAGGGAGTGTTGACAACCATTTACGGTGATAGCGTCACTATTGGGGAAACCAGCACCAATACCTTGCCAGTAATGGAAATTAAGCTCGACCAGGAGAACCTGATGCTCAGTGGATTCACGATTGAGAAACCTAAAGGGCAGGTCTGCACTATAGATTTGACAATCTCCTCCGACAAGATCCCTCCTGTGCTAAAAATGATGAGAGGCATGAGTTACATCCCGGGCCTGGGGCTAGGGAAGCGTCAACAGGGACCGTGTAAGCTTGTGATGCCAGAAGCCAAGAGAAACACGCGAGGCCTAGGGTATGTCGTGACTGGAGAAGACAAAGTTTACGATAAGACTGAAGCTTTTAAAGAAAGGATGACCTCAGCTGCTGGTAAGAGATACAAGAGGCCTGAGATGCGCCCGTACAACTGGTCTTTAAACAAGCACTTTGTCAGAGAGGATGGGGAAATGTTTGTTTGCCCAGAGCTGAAGATGAGCCAAATGGAAGGAAGGATGAGAACAATTCGTAGGTTTGCCAGCAGTCAAAACCCGGTGAAGGAAATGCTCGTGAGTATGTGAAATTACCCGGGATTTCGCGCGCGGGGCGCGGAACGCGGTTGTCTTTCGCGGGGGGTTGGTGTCTGAGACCTCGCTTCATGGGAAGGAAAAAATGAGGAGTCGCCACGCGGTTTTTGTATTTTGAGCCCAAACGTTGAGAAACGGCTTTTGAAAATGGTGTCGTTTTTATTGGTAGCAAAAACTTAGGAAAAGGCTTTGAAAACGGGGGATCATTTTTATTGGTAGCAAAAACGAGTAAAAAGCTTTTTTAGTACCAGAGATTGTTAGGTTCGGAGGTCACGTTACGTTTCGGGAAGAGTATTACGAGATCACCCGAAATGCCTCGCATGACGAGTCTTTCTACCTTTCTCGAAAACGTGTGTGTGTGTGTGTGTTTTGAAATGGGGGCTTGAATGACAAGCTTAATCTTGGTTTGAATGTCAAACGTTGATTAGGTGACTTTGTTTGAAAAGACGAGCGTTTGAATGACAAACGTCGGTTTTGAGACGGAAATGAGCGTTTGCGTGGCAAACGTCGATTTTGAGTTGAAATGAGCGTTTGCGTGGCAAACGTCGATTTTGAGTTGAAATGACCGTTTGCGTGGCAAACGTCGATTTTGAGTTTAAAATGAGCGTTTGCGTGGCAAACGTCGATTTTGAGTTTGAAAAGGAGTTCAAAGGTCGAACTCCGGTTTTTTGAACCGGGCGTTACATTGTTAACGATTTTTACGGGAAAAATGCGTATTAAATGATTTTAAGTGTCAAATGGCGGCTTTTAGTTTGAAGATGAGCGTTTGGAGGCCAAACGTCATTTCGCGCGTTTTGAAAGAGAGTTCGAAGGACGAACTCCGGTTTTGAACCGGGCATTACATTGTTAACGATTTTTACGGGAAAAATGCATATTAAATGATATGCGATCAACGAATCGGGTTGCGACTCGGACTTTAAAAAGTAAATACTATCACGATCCAAACGGGTCGGACTTTGTAAATGACAGTATATAAAGTGCGGTATCAACGGAATCAAACGATCCGGAATTGTAAATGACGATCGACGAGTCAAATGACTCGGAATTGTAAATGACATATTTAAAGTGCGGTATCAACGGAATCAAACGATCCGGAATTGTAAATGACGATCGACGAGTCAAACGACTCGGAATTGTAAATGACGATCAACGAGGCCAATCGGCTCGGAATTGTAAATGACAGAAATTAAATGACGATCAACGGATCGATCGATCCGAAATTGGTAAATGACGTAAAAGTAAACGGAACGGGGTCGGAACGCCGTTTTAACCCGTGATTACTTCTCTTACGGAAAGAGAAGAGGATCGAGGGGCTAAAATGTATCGGACCCCGTTAAACGGAGGCATCTACATTTTGATAACGTCGTTCGAAACGGTTGTAGCGACTGGCGCGTAAACCGAGACGAAACGAGAGATTTAGAGAGAGGGAGTTATACCTATGGCTAGGGTCGACTCCTTTGGCTCGGAAGGTGTGTACGGGACACGAAAATTAGTTTGAAAGGGTGTTTCGAAGTGATGAGGGGCGTATTTGATCGAAATACGGAAGTTTCACGCGAATCGAGGCAAACGGGAGCTCGGGAAGGGGTGAAATCAGTTTGGGCCGTGAGGAGAGTGACTTTTGGTGTAAAAATGTCCCTTCTTTTTGGCTTTGACAGCCACTTCTATTTATAGGTGAAAATTGCAGTAGGAGTCCGGACGGACTTGGATTGTTTTTCAGGGTTTTGGGGTATTTTGGAATTCTGAGGGGCTTGCTGGCAATTTCAGGAAATTTGCACAGGAGTCCTACGGACTTTGACTGAAATCCAGGGGTATTTTGGTCTTTTCAGCTTGATTTGTGCTTGAAAGGTGACGAGAGGGCTGTGGCATGGCTGCCACGTGTCCTGTGAGTCACCCTTGTATGGGAGTTCGTTCCCCGGTCCCGCTTTGTCCGTTTTTTAAAATAACAGTCCGAAAATGTCCGAAACGCCCGGAAAGTGCCGAAAAGTGCGTTTTCAGTGGAAAGCCATACTTTTACGTGAGATGACACGTGTCAAGTACGCTTCGACGTCGGGATGCACGGCGGTCCCGGACGTCTCGTTGGCATGGCAACGGGGAGTTTAACGAGTTCCTAAGTAACCCGGGAGCGGGCTAGTTAAAAGATTTCGGTTAACTTTCTCGACGGATTTTGACGATCCGGATTTGGGTACTTACGCTAGCCCTCGCCGACCTCTCCTCCGAAGGAGGTGGGGTCGTTGAAAAAGATAAGGATCCAAATCGGGATGCCTTACTTTGAAAGACCCGGGCGGTCACCGGCCGGACCCTTAGCGAAAGGATTCCTACGTATCCCGAGCGGGAATCAAGCCGATCGTAGTTCGAAGGTGCAAGGGCCGCGCGTGGGGACCTTGACCCGAGCGAGACTGCTCGGAGGCGTCTCGAACCCCGAATGAGACCATTGCGAGGTACCGGAACCCGAATGGAGACTATCAGAGGCGTCCGAACCCGGGACTTCAAACCGGAGGCGTGTGGCGCCTCACACCTGGAGTTGCCGATACCGACGAGGGCGTGGCGCCTCAAACCGGAGTTGATGACGAGGGCGTGTGGCGCCTCAAACCGGAGCTGCGAGGATCCCGATATGAAGGCGTTCGTGCCTCGGGTACCGGGCTTATTGCCGCCAGGTTTATCCCCGCTGGGATACGAATCGATGAGAACGGTTGTGTTAAACCGGCGTTATTAACAACTCGGAAGGATCGACGTTTCTTCTTTAAAATCCTGGGATGAGCATTCTGCTTACCTTGATGGCCGAAGAGGGATTGTTGTGCGGGCTTATTGTACCGCCGAAGTGGGACTCGGGCTTACGATCGGCGGAAGGAACGATGAATGTTCACTTCTTTAAGTGAAAAGATGTCCTGGAGACGAGGATGGCTGAAGAGAGATTGTTGCAAGGCGTTCGTGCCTTGGGGTTCGGGCTTATTGCAGCTGCATGGGAAGTGAACGATGGTGAAAACCAACGGGAATTTTGACATCGGGAGACGGAAATGCAACTGGAATGTCCGGAGACATGATTGAGCGTTTGACTGTCAAACGTTCACTGGGGATAAAATTTAACGTCTGGAGACGGAAATGTAACTGGGATGTCCGGAGACATGATTGAGCGTTTGAACGTCAAACGTCAACTGGGATTGAATTAAACGTCTGGAGACGGAAATGTAATCGAATGTCCGGAGACATGATTGAGCGCGCCTTTGAATTTAACGCCAATCAAAACTAATCGGGAATTTAACGCTCGAGACGGGCGTTAGTGAAAACTAACTGGGAATTTAACGCCTGGAGACGGGCGTTAGTGAAAACTAACTGGGAATTTAACGCCTGGAGACTGGTGTTAGTGAAAACTAACTGGGAATTTAACGTCTGGAGACGGGCGTTAGTGAAAATTAACTGGGAAGAAATTTTACACTTTGGGGGCCAAAAGGAGTAAAATTGAACCGCCAAAAATGAGGGACTAAAATGGAAGGAATCTTTTAAATTGCAGCAGAGTCCCACGACTTGGACTGAATTTGACCAGATTCAAATCAGCTCCAAGTCCGACGCAAACCATCCCCCTTCCCCCATATTTTCCGACGAGAGAAAGAGAGAGGAGAGAAAAATTTCCACCCCAAATTGCAAGGTTTGCTCGAATTTGTGAAGGAAAATCGCTATGGAAGGTGAATGGGAACCGATGGGTCGTCATGGAAGGACCGATGACGAAAGAACGCGGTTGGTTCGGACCATTCGAACCATTGTTCATCCATTGAATCCGGCGGAGTTTTACCCGGCTAGGGATAGACACAACTCCAAGGGAGGGATCGAAAGACAAGTAAGCTTCCTACAAATTCCATTAATTTTAAGAATGTGCATTCTTTAAATGTTAGAAATTTGTTTAGGAATTTACTTAGGGATTTTGGTGCTTGAATTGGGGCTTTTGAATTTGCCATGAATCGTTGTCGAAATTGACTAGGATGTAGTTCAATTGACACTATGGGTAGATGACATAAAAATTTTGGTTGCAAAATTCCATGTCTAGATGCATTTTCCAAAATTAAAGTAGCTTTAATTCGGGACGGAGTAAATTTTCGAAATGTTCGAAAAGAATTTGAAAGTTCCGGTTTCGACGGAGTTTTCGAAAGATTTTGAAAGTTCCGGATTCGACGGAGTTTTCGAAAGATTTTGAAAGTTCCGAATTCGACGGAGTTTTCGAAATGTTTTGAAAGTTCCGGATTCGACGGAGTTTTCGAAAGATTTTGAAAGTTCCGGATTCGACGGAGTTTTCGAAATGTTTTGAAAGTTCCGGATTCGACGGAGTTTTCGAAAGATTTTGAAAGTTCCGGATTCGACGGAGTTTTCGAAAGATTTTGAAAGTTCCGGATTCGACGGAGTTTTCGAAATGATGGAAATATATGTAGGAAATGAATGAGAACCGTATCTGCATTGCATCCTTTTGACATGCGTTCGTGCATTTGACGTTGCTTCGTGCTTCGTCTTGTTTGCCTCATAGGGACAGGGGAGGTTGATACCCACAACCGTAAGAGCTCTGGGTGCCTTTGAGGCAATGAGAGCATTGTGGGGGATCATCCCTGACGTGGCTCGAGAGGGAGAGAGGAGTCCGCGGCACCGGTGCTTGACTCGGATCGGGCCGGGTTCATCGCTGCGTAGCCGCGATAGCCGATACGCCGAGGGCCAGTCCATGTATGTAGCTCGAGCGAGTATTGGTGGGATACGACCCACACTTTCCATTTAGATGGGGGAGGCGACGGTGACTCCCACGGATTTTGCCGCTATCACCGGGTTGCCGACTTATGGCAACACGCCGGTGCGGGTTGACGGTTATACCCCTGAGCAGCTTGTCCCGGGCCGGGTTTTGATATTACCGATGCCAGGGGCTTAGGCATTCTGCACAGCCGATGGAGAGGCATCTCGGAGGCGGGTGTCGCCGCTTATTTGGATGGATCATCGAGGATGACCGCGGAGCGCCCGGCTCGAGGGTTCCTTTGGTTCGCGTTGTCGCCGACTTTGTTCCCGACTTCGACACATCCCGTCACTTCCTCTCGCTCGGCCGCCGACAGATCCGGGATGCCGTGAGGGGGTTCGCGTGGGGAGGCCGGATCGGCCGAGCTCTACCATTCCCTCGGACAGTTCTCGCGGGGAGAGGAGCACTCCTTTAGCCGCTTCACGCCCGTCTGATGTAAGTTTACGTCTTTTTCTCTTCCTTGCCTCTTTCATGTACTCGTATGTATCTCGCTTTCAGTAGCCGACATAACTTTCCATTTGCTTCAAGTGTCCGGTGCTATGAGGTGTTCACCACAGTGATTGGGACATCAAGGAGGCGTATCGACCCTCGTTCCCCGCCATGCCGGGCTCGCGTAAGAAAGCGAAGAGGGCGGTCTCGTCCGAGAGTTGGCACTCGAGTGTCATACGAGGAGGTGTCTCTGCACCGAACCGGGAGTTCTCCGAGAGGATCCGGCCGACTCCGGTGGAGTCGGTTCCACTATGGCGTGGTTCAGTGTCGCTAGCGAGGTGACGCGGCGAGGAGGCTCCCGGTGGGACTTCATTGCGACGTTATGTATCCGGGGAGCGGGTGACCCGTCGCATGGCCCGGGTCCATTCCGCTGGTGCCGGTGGATCCTCCTATGCACATGCAAAGATCCTCTCGTCGATGCCGATGGATGAGCCGGGAGAGGTATAGACATGTGGCGTGTTCTATACCGAGTACATCATAGCGGGGCCGACTATGATACTTTTCGAGGATGAGGCCGAGGAGCCCACAGTGCAAAGATAGTGAGGGCGAGGTCCCGTGACGTCCCCGAGATCTCCCGATCCCACGCGCTAGGCCGGGCGTACGAGGGGCCGGATGGTTCGCGCAGCGACTTGTGATCCCGCTCCCTGATGAGCCGAGACCACGATACGTGGTTGACCCCAATGCTTCGGTGAGCACCTTTTGATTTTCTCGCATTTGATAGTAGTATTCTCGCAAATGTTGCATCTCGTACTTTCGCTTCGTCTTTCGACGACTTTCCCGGTTCGCAGTGTCCGGCCGTACGTACAACGACGGCTACGAGGCCGGTGGACGGTGGGTCCGCCTACGCTAGGAGACTCGTGGAGTTCATGCGGTGCGCCTCCTGAGGAGCGTGGATGTCCGTGAGCGGGGCCGTCTAGGCCGAGAGGTTCGCCCGCTCCCACACCGCGGGGAGGACTTTGCACAGTGGATTCGCGCTCGCGGGAGGAACGGCCGGATTTGGAGCTCCTTCTTCGCGCGCACTCGGGCGCGAGGGGAGAGTCTTCGAGTTCGCATACGCCGAGGAGGCCTTTCGCGTATTCCCGCTCCGGGAGGAATTTGGCGAGTTCTTGTTTGCGACGGATCCGGCAATGCATGAGCAAGACGTCGAGTGCTCTGATGACGAGCGTGACTCCTGAGTAGTCCTCTTTTTTTTTTTTTTACCGCTTTGTTTAGACAAAATGCATGTATTGTCAGAACAATTTGATTTGAACTGTATTCGAAAAAGGCGCCCGTGGGGCGGAACCTGTACTTCGCGCATTTATTCTGTGATCTCCTTCTGTTATTTTTTTGCAAATAAGGAAGTAGGTTAACCAAAAATAAATAAAATGAGAAATGCATTAAAAATTGAACGGGTCAAAATTTAAGCCTATATGACTGATTATTAATTATTTGCACTGTTGCACGAGCCCTGGGCTAAGGGATATTGATATTGGTTGAATGAAACCAGGGGCAAGACGCAGTTTCATAAGGATGAACAGGAGTTGTTTGGAAATGTTTCCAATTTAGGAGCAATGGCCGCAGAGTTGACCAAGTCAATCGGCAGAGGAGTCCCACGACTAGGAGTGAATTTCCGCATTCTTTAAATTGCGCTTTCACTTTGCAATTGTTTAAGAACTCGCGCATTGTTTTTGATCATTCTCGCCGAATTCTCTCAAACTTCCAAGGTTTCCTTCATTCTTTATGGCTCCCTTTCCCAAGTTACCGTCTCTGATGCAAGAGCGATATTTGGACAACTTTCGCCGTGGGTACGGAACCACACGAGGCGTAACAAAGGGTTTTTCGAAGGTCGTTACTGGATTAAATCTGCTTGGGCTTTCAAGGAGCTCATGCCGATTGGGATCTTTTGAGAGCCGCGTCTCGCTTCGGGACGCACGGAGGAATGTGTACAACTTTTCGTACAACGAAGTCACTCCTACGTTTGAAGATTTCCGGCCATTCTGGGAGGACCCGAGACGGAATAGCCTAGTTCTTCCGTATGCCGGTGGCATGGCCACCGTTGAGAAGCTAGTGTCTTTGTTCGGTATCTCTACTGGAGAAGCATACGGGATGCCGATACAGATACCGATTATGTTGACATTTCGGGACCGCCCGAAAGATTTGCCTGAGCCGAGGGGAGCGTCTTTTCGTGGGACGCGTTTGCTCGTGCGCGATTGCTACTGCTCACATTCACGTCTCTCGGGTGTGTGCCATCACAGCCAGACCGGACTCGGTGAGGCAAAGGCCGGAGTGGGGGAGACATCGTGCCGCCGGTCTTGGGCGAGACGTTCCCGGGCATAGGTCGGATGGCGACCGGTAGCCGATACATGCGGGGAGGGAGTCCCGCTATGCTTACCATGTGGTTAAGGGAGAGACCGCAGATGATGCCCGAGGTGCCAATGTCCCGTGACGCTGGTCTTTCTCTCGACGTCCCTTCCGGTGATAGGGGGCGATCAGCCGAGCCGGAGCTCGATGGCCAGCACTTTGCACGCATCACTTGCGATGGTGGGTTCCCCATTGGAAGTTACAGACTTGTCGGACCACCAGAGGGTCCGTTGGCTGTCGAGTGCCGGGCCGTCTCGCACGTCTTTCTACATTCCATCATTGGTTCTCGCGACAAGACGGGCCGGAGCAGTGCCACCGATCGATTTGAGTTATGCCGCTACCTGAGGTGGGATCTTTGCGGATGGAAGATCCTTCGACGCTATTGCCGATCACACGGTGGTGGCAATACACGTCCTTTCCCCGCTGTGGTTCTCTTTCACCGAGAGAGGGCACTGTTCGTCGACGCAAAGATTCGAACCGGTACGAAGAGTGTATGGGAGACACAGATGGCTATCTTGTGGAGACGGAGTGAGCCGTTGGGTGCCGATCACTGACAGCCTCGACCTTGAGGAGGGCCGAAGCAAGTGGCTAACCCCGGGAATCGTATCGGCGATGCCATGGCCGATTATGAGACAAATGCCGACGGAGGCCAATCAAAGCACCGTTATGATGGCTCGAAGCGAGGCGGCTCGAGACAGAGCTAGAGAAAGGGTAGCGTTGACAGCCACAGGCTTGACGGAGGCGTCGGGAAGAGTCCCCGAGCCAGTAGAAGGCCTACCGGAATATTTCCCGCGAAGGTGAAGAACACTCGCCGGGGAAAAGGGAAGGGGAAGAAGGATGAAGGACCAAGTACGGAAACTAGGTTGACCTTGCCGTCCCGTAGTATCCACCCATTGTCATTGCGTACATTAATTGATTAATGTTTTATTGTAGTTTTGCTAGCGTGTAGCGAGTCAAGAGTTGACCGTGCTTGAACTCATCAAAGAATGTTTTAACCGTTATGAATTTGTAGGTTAAATGAAAAGAGTTTTTCGAAACACAAGCAATT
Organism: Adenophora triphylla var. japonica; assembly: GCA_022495995.1. Classification (NCBI taxonomy): domain Eukaryota; kingdom Viridiplantae; phylum Streptophyta; class Magnoliopsida; order Asterales; family Campanulaceae; genus Adenophora; species Adenophora triphylla. Next base: position 15,429 of record JAFEMH010001605.1, on the reverse strand, counting down.
GATGCTTATTGTATTTTTTTGTTTTTTAGACCGAACCAATGATGGCCGCCTACGTTCCCCTTTTACAATTGGACTAAGGGGCCTGTGTCACCGTAGTTCGACACTTTAGGTGAATTTGAGAAAAACAAAGACAAAAGAAGTGCGACTGCTTTTTACCCGGATCATTAGCTGGAATGTATCCAAATGGGTATTACTCTTTAGCACTTTAATTTTACCGAGGGGACGGTGTATGGGGAAGGTGAGTTGACTCGTGCTCTTCCTCAAACGAAGTATCCGCGGAGCTTGCTTCCGTTCACGGGGTTAACGAAAGGGTTTCCGTCCAAGTCTCGCTAGCTTCATGGCTCCTCCTGAGAAGATTCTTTGTACCACGAACGGTCCTATCCGTAGGCTCCCACTTTCCGAGGGGATTGGTCTCGCGTAGGAGGCTTTTCCTTTAGCACCAAGTCGCCTTCTCTCGATGTCTCGTATCTTGACTTTCTTGTCGAATGCTCGTGCCATTCTCGCTCCGGTAGGCTCGAGTATGTTCCATGGCTTTCAATCCGCGCCGTCGAGTAGAGCAAGTTCGTCGTGACGGCTCGTAGCCATTCGACTTCATTGATCCCGTTTTCCAAGAGGACTCCTGAGGGATGGAATTTCCAATTCCACGGCAACATCGCTTCCATTCCGTAGGTAAGCGCGAACGGAGTCTCCCCGTGGCGGTTCTCGACCGATGTTCGGTATCCCTGCAGGGCTAAATGTAGCTTTTCGGGCTCCCGACCTCCGGTGGTCATCTTTCCGATTATCATGGCGAGAGTTTTGTTGGCCGCCTCTACCGCACCATTGGTTTGTGGTCTCGTAAGGAGAAGACTTGTGACGTGTGACTCGAATTCTGGCCGCAGTTGGTCACAATCTCCTTCAAGTGAGTCCCATTGTCTGGATATGATCTCGCTGGGCACTCCGTATCGGCACATGATGTTCTCTCTGATGAACTCGGCCACCTTCTTAGAATTCGCACCTTGTACGATCTCGGCTTCTACCCATTTGGTGAAGTAGTCGATCGCGACTAAGATGAACTCGTGACCATTGCTCCCCGGAGGAGTGATCTTGCCGATGACATCGATTCCCCATGTGGCGAAAGGCCATGGCGTAGTCATGCAATAGAGTTCATGTGGAGGAATGTGATTGAGGTTGGAGAACCGTTGACATTTGTCGCAGCCTTCTGACGAACCGGATGCGCCTGTTTCCATTGATATCCAATAGTATCCCATACGGAGAATGATCTCGTGTCAATGCTCGGCGTTCATGTGCGGACCGCAGTTCCGTTGTGAACTTCGCTCATTAGCTCGCCGGCTTTTTCTTTGTTTACACACCGAAGGAGTGGCCCTCGTGGCGCTTCTTGTACAACATACCCCGTAATGACGAAATGGGATGCCAGCATTTTAATGCCATCATGTTTTTGGCTTTGATCCCTTCTTTGTATTTTCCATCTTCATTTGTGAAGGAAGCTTCTCCGCTTTGGAGGTACCGGTAACTGATTGTACTGTGGTTCGTCGATCGTTTCTTTTTCTTTTTCGATCTCACAAAGAATAGGCGGGTGTTTCCGTCCGCCTATTCTCGAGGGGTTTTACCGCTTTCCCATCGGGAATTTCGACAAGAGAGGCGAGGGTTGCTGTGGCCTCGCGGCGGTTCCTCGTCTCTTGGCAAATAATGAAAAGAGATGTCCTCGAACCGAGCAATGAGCTCCTCCATGTACGCGTGGTACTTCGGGAGGCCGTAATCTACCGTCTTCCATTTGTTGGACACTTGATTGATGATCAATGCCGAGTCTCCATATACATCCATCTCGAGATGTTGCGCCGAGGGCGGCTTCTGCACTCGCCGCACAGTGCTTCGTATTCTCGCCGCATTGTTGGTTGCTTCGAAATTCGCCTTGATAGCTATGGGAGTATGCTCGCCCTTGGGATCGACAAGGAGCATTCCAATACCATTCCCCTTCTTGTTGGCTGCCCCATCGAAGAAGAGTTGCGCCGGTTTGCGCTGCCGAGTGAGAAGATTCCGTCGTCCGGAATTGCGGATCGTGACCCTTAGGTTCACCGCTGGGAAGTCGGCCACCGATCCGCCATGACTCTACCCTTTGTTGATTTTCTCGACCATGTACTTGATGTCGAACTCACCAGAAGAATGACCACTGCTAGCCGCATCGACAGTGGACGGCTTGTCAAAGAGATATCTGACGGGTCCACTTTGGAGACCAGGAGCACCGAATGCGACCGCATGTAGTGTTTCGCTTCCCGACTACCCATACCAAGGCGGTACAAGTTTTTCTCGATGCCGAGTAGCCGAGTTCACTTCCTTGAAGCTTCCGCTACGAAGTAGATTGCATGCTCAACCTTGGAATCTTTCTCGTTCTTGTGCCAAAGATTGCTCCGATTGACGTGTCTCATCGTCGATACAGGAGTAGTGGCTTGTCTTCATGTGGCGGGCACGTAATTGGGGGATTCACCAAGTAGGTCTTGATCTTCTCAAAAGCCGTTTGGCACTCTGAGTCCCATTTGATGCTCGGCATTCTTTTTCATCGCTTGAACATGGGCTCAGAGAGATGTCAACCGGTTGATGAAGCGATCCGATGTATCAAGTCTTCCCATGAAGCTCTTCACTTCGTCAGGTTTGAGGCGGCTTCATGTCGATGATGGCCTTGATTTTCTTGGGATCGGCTTCGATACCTCTTTCGTAACCATGTACCCCAAGCACTTGCCGCGCTTGACGCCGAAGGTGCACTTTGCCGGGTTCAACCTCATGGAGTGTTTTCGAGTCCGTTGAAGAACTTTCTCAGATCTCGTCATGTGCCGCATGTCCGATCCCCGGGAGTGGATGATCATGTCGTCGACATATACTTCGATTTCTTTGTGAATCATGTCATGGAAGAGGGTCGCTGCAGCCCGCCGGTAAGTAGCCCCGTTTCTTCTGCACCGAACGGCATGACCGTGTAATGATGTCCCCACTGAGTGGTGAAGGCGCCTTGGCTTGATCCTCCTGACATTTTGATCTCGGTTGTATCCAAATAACCCGTCCACGAAGGACTTTACTTCAAATTTGCCGTGGTGTCGACTCAAAGATGTCGATGTTAGGCAGCTGGGAAATCATCTTTAGGGTCGGCCTTGTTGAGATCCCGAAATCCACACAAAGATCTCGACCTTTCCGTTGGCCTTGGTGACCGTCACGATGTCGAGAGCCAAGTCGGGTACTCAATCACTCGATGAAACCAACTCTGAGCATTTTCTCAATCTCTTCTTTAACTTGCAAGGACCACTCGCTTCGATCTTGCGCAGCCTTCTGCTTCGATGTGCTCGATTCGGGATCCGTGGGAATTCTGTGCTCCACGATCGAGGGATCGAGTCCCGGCATGTCCCGATATGACCAGCGAACACGTCAACATACTCCCTGAGGAGGCTTATCGTGGCTTCTTTTCTCGCATCGGCGAAGAAACCGCCCACTTGTGTCTCTTTAGGCTCTTGCACCGACCCCAGTGTTCACTTTGGTCATAACCTCTTCGGCACTGGGCCCTATTGTCCTCTTGGTCAACTACACGCCGAGAACTTCCTTAATGTATTGTTCGTTTAATGTGTCTCGCTTCTTTATCAATTGAATTATTAACGTCTTTTAAGTTGTTTGTTAACTTATCGCTGTTAAAGTGGCAATGAGAGGATACTCCGAAAGGTCGACTTTTCATTAAACAAGAAAGGAAATACATGATTGGCTACATTATCATAGTCCTCCTGGCGTAAGGCCGTTGGATGACTCGCAGGACCGGACTCGACAAGGACCGACTGCAGGGTTTGAGACCGGGTTTAGTGGAGATGTGGGTGCGGGCCCGCCTTGTCTTCCAATTCCGCCCGGCTTGCCCTCGTCCGGTGAAAGGTTACCCAATTCTTCAGCTGGCATTGCTGGATGCTTGATGAGGGTTCTGGGATCGAGAGGCTTGGCTTCGCCGTCCCAATCATGGCGATCATGCCGTTGTCTGAGCCTGTGTCAATCGTGTTTGGCACCTCCATGACTTCTTCAAAAAGACTCAGAGAGCCGGTCCACCGAGAGCGTCTTCTATGAATTCCCGGTTCCTTCGCTTTGGAGTTACCGTCTCGAACGTGGCCTCTGGCCGATCCGAACAATTTGTTTCCCATGGAGAGTACCCCGAGTTGCTCCTCCAAGTCCGGGATTCCTCAATGTGTGCTCGTGCCGGACTGTGGTGGCAGCTGGTCCAGTAGAGCCGTGATGTCGAGGAACGCTCCCTTATCGGATTAGCTTTGAGTCCTCTCGAAACGCTGAGGTCCCGTGCTAGCCGTTCCATTCTTCCCGTAGTCTCTGCCGACTATCCTCGCTTCTTTCTCATCTTCATCGCTTCCACCGTCGGTCCCCGCCCGCCGCCGTTGCTGCCTCGCCGCCGTTTGCCGGGCCCCTCGCTCCGGCTGCTTCCCTGTCTGGTCCCCTCGCTTCCGCTTCTGCCTTCCTGGTGAAGTAATGAGCGAGGTCAAAGCCGTAAGGCCGGAGGTTGGGTGTGCCGTCTGAGGTTCCCCTTGCGGGCCGCCTTGCGCGGCGAGCCTTTTGCCTTTCTTGATATCGCCGTGTTGGCACGTAGCCAAGCCCCGGACCGTGGTGTGGTCCTCGACTTCAATAACTTGGTGTCAGCCTTGTAGCCTTTTGCCGAGCCCCGCCCCGGGATGAAGTTCATGAGTTTCATCATCCTCATGGCAGAGGAATCTGGGTCGTGAGATAGTGGAAGGTCCACGTTGCATATTTGGATCTCGAGGTCTCCGTGAGTGAATCCAGCTTAATGGCATGTCATCATTATGCTTGATTTCTAATACCGGAATGTCGTTGGTGCCGGTCCCCTGCGGTGACGCCGTCGCCGTAGATCGTGGTTAGCTCGTTGCCTTGCATGAACTTGAGGCACCGGTGAAGGGTGGATGCCACGCCATTGATTTGATGCAGCTGTGGACGCCCAGATGGCCGCGAAAGTGATTGGAATGTCCAATACTTGGAATTCGGTGGGGATCATCCGCTTGCCGAACCGCATGTTAAGAGTAGCAACCCCGAGAACCGTACGGAAGTAGAGTCATAGGCCTCGACAAAGGTGGATCGAAGGCTTTAGATCTCGCGGGCTTGATGTCAAGGTGTCCATCATCTTCAAGGCAAGACATTCATTCCGAACCTCCGTCTACCAACACGCGGAAGGCGACGCCGTCCACTGGACTGTGATGTAGAGCGGCTCATTGTGATCGCCCCAAATTTTGGAAGGTCCAAATTGTGAAGGTGATAATGTTGCCATAGTGGATGTTGCCGATCATCCGAATGACTTCATCTCGGGGTCAAGGCCCACGGGACCATGGTACGGGCCAGCTTTCCTCTAGCTTCGAGCTTGTGAGGATATGAAGAGGTGAGCAGAGACCAAAGGGAAATGTTCGCCCGAGTCCGCTTGAGCCGAGCGAGGATCGGGTCCTCTTTCGTGGAACTTGCGTCTTCGGGCCGACCGGGTTGCAGCCTGCTCCGCAGCTTTTTGGTGGCCTTAGGTGGTAATGCATGGATTTGACCCGATCGGGTTAGAACGCCGACATCGTTTGGTCCCTTCGAACAGCCGCTCCGAGTTGAGCCATAGTTAGAGGAGGATTCCTCGTAGCATAGGGCCATATGTCTTCCCTCAACTCATTGATCGTGGATGTATTCCCCGAAGCTTCGGCAGCCTTGACGGATTCTCGTCCCAGATACCGGCTTAGGTGCCTCGCGGGAGGTAGCCTACGGTTTGACGCAGCTGCTCGAATGTCGCTGCACAAATGCTGGTTGCCTCGAACCGAACCGTGCGTCGCCGACCCTCCGAGGGAGGTTGGAGAGTTCTCGGCTCAAGCGAACGGCCTCCTTGATCTCTTCACGGTATATCGCGTTCCTTTCCTTCTTGCCGAGCATACTGTGGCATTCGGAGTTGGGTCCGGCGATACTCATGGTTTGCTAATTTTCCTCCACTCTTGGCCCGCATCAACTTTCTTGCAATGAGCTCGCGCCGAGAGTTAGCGCCTCGCGTTTCTTCCCATGTGAGAATAGCCAGGCTTCTTTGAACTGCGTGCGGCAGCCTAGGTAAACCTCCATCGGGGAGAGTTTTCTCCTTGTTTTATCTCGAGTGGCGGGTATGTCGGAAGGTGAGTACACGGCTTCCCGAACATCTCGCCCATGTGATCGGTTGCCGTCCCAGCTTGATCGTTTCGTAAACGAATGCCTCTGGCCTCGTGGAATTTCCCCGAGTAGTTGCTCGAGACGAATTTCCATCCTCCTCTTGTTTTTAAATAGACCTTTCTCCCCGAGTTGGCCTTTCAATTTGAGTGCGGAAATGATCCGTTCCCATCCTCCCGTGACCTCGGGAGTCCGGTTTTGTTGACTTCATGCCCGACTTGGAAGAGAATGGTTTCATCGCCTTCGTCGCCGCTTTCACAGAGAACTTGCTTTCCCGGGAGGTAAGCGCCGGGATTCGTTATGCCGTGTCGTTCCATCTCCTAGGTCATCGGGACCGTTGACCACCCTCGCCCGGCGGCAGGGGTTGGATGAGAACAGACGGTAGTCCGGGAAGTTGCCGTGAGCAAAACCTCGAGGTCGAACCGGTCTAGAGTGGCCTCTAGCTTTCGTCCGAAGCCGCCCGTGACACTTTAAGGGCTCGGTCCCCGTCGGTCTTTCGAGCTTGGTCTTCGTCCCAAAGACGACTTTCTTGAGCGGCTAGTTCCATGAGGGCTTTCCTTGCGAGAGCTAAGCAGCTCCGTAGGTGCGCATCATCTCGACTAGTGTCCGTAACCGTGATTACATTCAAATCGCCGAATGGCGGAAACACTTGGATTACGTTGACGAAGGAAGTCGGATCGGGACATTCCATGCGGCCTTCCTTGATCTCGATTACCAAGAAATTTGCCCATATCTCGTTGATTGACCCCACGGGGTATTGAATTCTCGCAATGTTGACAGCCTCGTGATCTCGCTCGATCGCCAAGTCTATCGTAGCTAGCAATGATCGCGTGATGTCTCGAATCCGGGCCGTGACGGCTGGGAACAGAATCGAACCGGAGCATGTTGATGCCGAGGTGGTCATTTCCTATGTCTGGAAGCCGACTCGCTCATGGGGAAGACTTTCGCGTATGTTTTCGGGTGGCCGCTAAGCGTTCCCGAGATTGATCTCGACTCGTAGCAGGTGAGGAGCTTGGTCTCCTTCGCCGTTGCCTCGCCTCGCGGCGCTGAGGGTATAAGCTTGACCGACGGCACGGGCCGGTTGCCACCGGGCCGGTACTGGAAGTAGCGATGAGCTCGAGCTCGCTTGGCCAGTGGCCTCGTTTACCATGAGCAGCAAAGTGGGCCATCGAGGGTGACTTTGGTATTGCGTAATCCGACGATAAGGACCGGATCCTTGGTATCATCTGGATATCCGGAATAGATGATGTCGACGAAGTCATCGTCGCCCACTGGGTCGAGGGATTCTTCGTCGTGTGGAACCGCTTGCTTCCAATTGTCTGATAGCCGCCCGTATCGGACGTTGAGCTTGACAATTTCCATGGTATTGGAGCCTTGGTCGTAGGTGACCCGATCGGAAGGAGTGCCGTCCTCAAAACCGAGCATGTGAATGCAGAGGTCCGCCCGCGGTCCGCGCGTCCTCGACTCCGAGAGTCCCGATTCGTCGTCATCTCGACGGCTCAACCCAAACGTAGGGACGTATTGCGTCCGGTGCGTTGCCGGAGCAGCTAGGAAAACATCATGCCCTTCATTGGAGAAGAGGGGTGCAATGGGTAGTTCCTCGTGAGGACATCCCATACGACTTCCATGCATTCAAAACGAGAATGACGGTGCTTGCTGACCTTTATCACAAAGATCTCTTCACTGGCGGGGCCAGAGTTGGTTTGAAGAATACCGACGAATCTCCGATTGGAGACTCGGGGGTTTATGTGCCCGCATCATGGCGATGTTCGCGTTTCTTTCCAATCCGCTCCAAATGTTGGAAACGACAGCTGAACTTGATGTATCTGACCGCTTCTGTGGTCCGCCCGTTCGAGTACGTTTACATAGTTAGCATCTCCTGACTCGAGGGATTCTCGATGAGATTTGCCCCGTAGTCCCTTGGTTGATTCGAAGGAGGTAACCCCGTGCCTCGAGTACGGACACGCTATTATTGTCTCGCTTCGTTTCCCTATGAGGAAACTATCCCCTGATGACTTCGAGATCTCCCCGCCGCTAATGAACTTAACACACCGATGGAGAGTGGAGGCTATGGCTTTCATATGATGCAGCCAAGGGCGCCCCAACGTAGCCGTGAATTCGGATGGAATGTCCATTACGTGGAATTTTGCCGGCACCATTCGGGGTTTCGAACCGTAGTTCCAGAGTTACCGTCCCTGTGATGGGACGAGACGAGCCGTCGTAGGCCTCGATAGTCCGAGTAGACGGAATCGATGGCTTTCGTTGATACGGAGGGCTCGCATCATGCCGAGAGGGAGAACATTAACGGCTGACCCGTTGTCTACCAATACTCCGGGAGTGTTATGGTGTTGAGCTTCGAGAGTGATGTACGTAGCTTCGTTGTGCTCCCGAGGCATCTCTCGGTAAGTCTTCGTCACGTAACGTGATCATACCGCCGTACGCCGGGAATCGTAGATCCGGTCTCTATCCGAGAAGGAGAGTCATCAAGCCATCCGTTTCCTCGTCTTCCTCTTGCGAGGTAAAGCCTTCGCCGGAGCCTCGGGATTGTGTTGAGGCCGTTTGTGACGGCTGCCGCCCTTGGTTAGCACGTTGATCGAGTGCGAGTGCCAAGCCGACCTTGATCTTCCTTTACCGGTCCGAGCTCTAAGCCGGACAAATTGAATCTTGGCCGATCCCGCGGGGGTTAGGCTTCGACCGCGCAAGATTACCAAGATCCGAGGTATTCCGTGTCCTGTGGTCTCGAGCTCGCTGTCGCCAGGACTTTTCGGCTTTCCCATCCCCGCTTGCTCTAAAGCCGCATGGCCTCGGGAGGAAGAGAGGACCGGGCCGGAGTACAAGACGTAGTAGTCGAACCTCCCGAAGGCTCTCCGAGTGTACCTACACCGGTGTCCCCAGCCTTCGTATCTTTCTCGCTTGCCGCTGAGAGGACTTCTTCTTCTCGTTTTCGCTGAGGATTGCTCCTGACCATATCTTGAGACTCGTACCTGTGCAAAGTGAGCCACAAACATCGTAGCCGATGTGGACATTTCGATGAGGACCCGACCGGAAGAGGCGGAGAAACCGGTTCTCGCGGCAATCTTCGGGGCACCCACTCAATGGAATTCACGTCATATTGTTCTAAAAGGGTTTCCGATCGTATTGGGCCCACGGGGCGCTCCAACTTGCCTTCTTCTATCAAGTTCGGATTTCGTATCGTAACCCCACGCAGCTTGTCTGTGGTATGGCCGTGATACCGATGGAAGGCGCAAGATTTGCTCTTGTCCGCATTGGCTACGGGATTTTTGGGTTTGTAATTTGCAACGGGTTTAAGGAGACCTTCCTTGATTAACCCTTCCAAAGATCTTGCTCAAAGTGGCATGTCCAACTTGTCGAAGTGTACGGCAGGCCGCTTCGAGTAGAATTGTTGCTTGCGGGACCGGGTTTCGTTGCCCGACCGTTGTCCCCGATGGATGTAGTTGATGCACGTATCTTTCCTTTGCCGGGGCCTAAGGGATTGAATGCAACCGCTGAGCGGTATCTCGTATGGCCGTGCAAAGAGCCAACTTTTCCTTGAGATCCTTCTCGAACCGTGAGCCGGCATTGACCATGGCCCGAGATCTCGGGAAGAAATGATGATCGATGAGAGTTCCGATGGACGGTCTTAAGCAGACTCAAGATCCGCATCTGCTCCTCTTCGAGAGCGGCTCCATGATCTCTGAGAGTTTCCAGCCCACCTCTTGTAGAATTCCCCAACACTTTCATCCGCTTCGCTCAAAGGGTGATTAAGTCCTCACGACTTGTTTCCCACTCTAAATTGGATCGGTACTGCCTTCCAGAAGATGTTACCGATCCGATCCTGTGTGTGGCGATCCGCAGCTTGACCTCGAAACCATCGTAACGCCGAACTTTGAGCGTATGCCGGAAGTGGTCGGCCATTTGCCGGAGGGTTGCTCCTTTTGCTCTCATGCCGAGAACGTAGGTGTCGACGTGCGTTTGAGGACATTCGGTTCCGTCGAATCGGTCCATCTCCTGCATTCTCGAACTTGGCAGGAGAGGCGTGACCATTCCCTGATCCGTGGATTTGAGCGTTTCCCGCTTGAGCCGCTCATGGTGGCTTTCTGTGTCTTTCATCCGCTCGACCATCCAGTGCTAAGGTCGGGTCCAGGTGGATCGTGAGGCTCGGCGCCGGTGCTACCACGTGAGCGGTAGTGATTGGAGGTGGAAGGCTTGATATATGTGGATATACGGGAGCCTTTTTCGAATCAGACGGGGTTTGTCCCCGTGTTTAGGGATTCGTGTATAGGCACCCGGGACGAACCCGGAGGGTATTGAGGGATATTGGCATCCTCGAGATGGTCCAAATGGGTGCGCCGGTGGTATTGAGTGATAGGAGTAGCACTGGCCGGCCAAAATGACAGGTTGCCCCGAGAAGTAGCAATGTGGAGCCTAGGTCTGGCTGCTTTCCTTGGTTGGAAGGCATCCCGTAAGTTGGCGGGGGAGGAACCCGGTTGAAGGCTTCAGTGAACCGGGTTTCGGGAATCGTCATCCTCGACTGTGACAAAAGTACCGTCTCGACCGGGGATAGCCGCTATACCACGCTCATTCGTAAGCCGTACCACGAAATTCCGCCGATCTTCTTTCTCGCCTCTTGTGAACCTCACAAGCCCGGATGGCTTCTTCCAATGTCATATCCGTTGCCGGTGGCGGGGTCCTTCCCCGTCACGATTTCTGTGAACTAGACATGTCGGAAATTCCGGCCGAGGGAACCGAGGGAACCGAAGAACCTGTCTCGACGCCGCCGTATCGTGATCCCGGCAAGGCGCCGACCCGGAAATCCGAACCACTTTCTCGCTCGCCGCAGTGGAACGAAAGGAAGGGTTTAGGCTTCTGAAAAGGGTATTTGGCTCAAGGTTTCGGCTTGTGCAATGTGCGCTACCGATTAATGTTTACTTAAAGCGCGTTTTCTCGTAGTCCTAATCGGTTGGAAAAGAGCGAGTCTTCTTTTTCGCAACTAATCCTAGAGCTCTAATCGCCGGATCTCGTCACTACGCTTATAAGCCCCTCGTTTCCATCAGAGATCATCTTTCTCAGACGGACTATCCCGAGCGAGGTCCGATAAGGCAAGCGAGTTCCACCGACAAAGGAAAAAGTGAACTTAAGGCTAGCCGATCACGCAAACTTTCAACGTATGTGACGCACGGCCACAAATAAGTCAACGTCCTTAAGTTAAGGCGGATCGTGCCAAAATTTTGGCATGACCTCTCCCGACTCGCCAGGCGAGAGACCTTAGCTTTTGGCGTTGGCCAAGTTGTGGCCGGCACAAGACATACGACGAGGTTTGGTGACACGGCGTCACATTGAACCTTCTAGCATATTTTTCGGCAGAGCTCCGTCAAAGTCAAGGCCGAAGAGCGCGAGACTTCGGGTCAGAACGACCTTGGTCTCAAACCTCTCGAGCTTGACTCCTGAGCGGCCCGGCGTAAAAACATACACTTAGGCTTTATGACACGAGCTAAGCCAAAACCAACCGGGTCTTGGACAAAGTGTGACACAAAGAGTGCATGGCTTACACGGGCTAGGATGGGATGTTTGGGACGACCCCGTGCGCCCGAAAGGTGTCCGGCACCAATCGGGTGCAACCGATAAGGCCATCCCGGGTTAGGGGTCAGAAGTGTGCAAGCTGTACCGAGGCAGCAAGTGCACGTGAAGTGCGGTGTTCCGAGGCAAAGAAGTGCGCGTAGTGTGCGGTCACTAAAATTCTTTTTCTGAGTAAAACAGAGATTTTTTTCAGAATGTGTCTTAAAGAATTTATGATGCACAGTTCAAAAGACAGCATGAGAATCAAACATGAATGGGGATGCACAAACATGGTATGATTTTTGAAAAGTTGACAATGTAATGCCTTTGAAACAAAAACCGTTCGAGGTTTAAAGGAACTCACACACACGAAAACGAGGAAGGGTAAACGAAAGTTTGACCCACGGAAGGCTTTTTTGAAAACAACGGTAGTTTTGAAAAAAGTATCTTTTCCCCAATGAGTCGCCAACCGAAATTACCCGGATTTCGCGCGCGCGAAACGCGGTTGTCTTTCGCGGGGTTGGTGTCTGAGACCTCGCCTCATGGGAAGGAAAATGAGGAGTCGCCACGCGGTTTTTGTATTTTGAGCCCAAACGTTGAGAAACGGCTTTTGAAAATGGTGTCGTTTTTATTGGTAGCAAAAACTTAGGAAAAGGCTTTGAAAATGGGGATCATTTTTATTGGTAGCAAAAACGAGTAAAAAGATTTTTAGTACCAGAGATTGTTAGGTTCGGAGGTCACGTTACGTTTCGGGAAGAGTATTACGAGATCACCCGAAACGCCTCGCATGACGAGTCTTTCTACCTTTCTCGAAAACGTGTGTGTGTGTATGTGTGTGTTTTGAAATGGGGGGCTTGAATGACAAGCTTAATCTTGGTTTGAATGTCAAACGTTGATTAGGTGACTTTTTTTGAAAAGACGAGCGTTTGAATGACAAACGTCGATTTTGAGACGGAAATGAGCTTAAACGTCGATTTTGAGCTTGAAATGAGCGTTTGCGTGGCAAACGTCGATTTTGAGTTGAAATGAGCGTTTGCGTGGCAAACGTCGATTTTGAGTTTGAAATGAGCGTTTGCGTGGCAAACGTCGATTTTGAGTTTGAAAAGGAGTTCGAAGGTCGAACTCCGGTTTTTTGAACCGGGCGTTACATTGTTAACTATTTTTACGGGAAAAATGCGTATTAAATGATTTTAAGTGTCAAATGGCGGCTTTTAGTTTGAAGATGAGCGTTTGGGGGCCAAACGTCATTTCGCGCGTTTTGAAAGAGAGTTCGAAGGACGAACTCCGGTTTTGAACCGGACATTACATTGTTAACGATTTTTACGGGAAAAATGCGTATTAAATGATATGCGATCAACGAATCGGGTTGCGACTCAGACTTTGAAAAGTAAATACTATCACGATCCAAACGGGTCGGACTTTATAAATGACAGTATTTAAAGTGCGGTATCAACGGAATCAAACGATCCGGAATCGTAAATGACGATCGACGAGTCAAACGACTCGGAATTGTAAATGACGATCAACGAGGCCAATCGGCTCGGAATTGTAAATGACAGAAATTAAATGACGATCAACGGATCGATCGATCCGGAATTGGTAAATGACGTAAAAGTAAACGGAACGGGGTCGGAACGCCGTTTTAACCCGTGATTACTTCTCTTACGGAAAGAGAAGAGGATCGAGGGGCTAAAACGTATCGGACCCCGTTAGACGGAGGCGTCTACATTTCGATAACGTTGTTCGAAACGGTTGTAGCGACTGGCGCGTAAACCGAGACGAAACGAGAGATTTAGAGAGAGGGAGTTATACCTATGGCTAGGGTCGACTCCTTTGGCTCGGAAGGTGTGTACGGGACACGAAAATTGGTTTGAAAGGGTGTTTCGAAGTGATAAGGGGCGTATTTGATCGAAATACGGAAGTTTCACGCGAATCGAGGCAATTGGGAGCTCGGGAAGGGGTGAAATCAGCTTGGGCCGTGAGGAGAGTGAATTTTGGGAGTAATTTGTTCCTCCCTTTTGGCTTTGACAGCCACTTCTATTTATAGGTGAAAATTGCAGTAGGAGTCCGGACGGACTTGGACTGTTTTTCAGGGTTTTGGGGTATTTTGGAATTCCGAGGCTTCACGGGCAATTTCAGAAATTTGCACAGGAGTCCTACTGACTTTGACTCGAAATCCAGGGGTATTTTGGTCTTTTCACCTTGATTTGTGATTGAAAGGTGACGAGAGGGCCGTGGCATGGCCGCCACGTGTCCCGTGACTCACCCTTTGTATGGGAGTTCGTTCCCCGTCCCGTTTTGTCCGTTTTTTAAAATAATGTCCGAAAATGTCCGAAATGCCCCTGAAAGTGCCGAAAGTGCTTTTTTCAGTGGAAAGCCATACTTTTACGTGAGATGACACGTGTTAAGTACGCTTCGACGTCGGATGCACGGGGCGCCCCGGACGCCTCGCTGGCATGGCAACGGGAGTTTAACGAAGTTCCGGTTAACCCGGAGCGGGCCGCTAACGGATTTCGGTTAACTTTCGACGGATTTGGACGATCCGGATTTGGGTACTTACGCTGATGCCTAGAAGGCCAGGCATGTCACCTGGCCACATTCGAGAACGCCTAGCCTGATTTCCGGGGGCCTCGATTATGTGAACCAAGCTTTGAGCCAAGGCTTGCTCTTCGACGAGCCCACATATACAAAAGATTCCGCTTGCCGAATCCCCCGTGGCAGACATTGATGGTGAATTGCGTATCCGTTTAAGGCGGATCAGGGCCGTCGAGCTCCGAGGATGACATACATTTCCGTAAGTACCAATAGAAGGGGTGGTTGCTAAGGAGCCGAGTGGATTTGATTGACTTTTCCTCTCGATAAATCGAGGTGGTGGCGATGTAAGTTTGAAAAGGGGCCGTGGCAGATCCGAATAGTTTTGATGACTCGCTGCAGAGGCCACTTCCTCATTAGACCGACTTCATTCCGGGAGAACTGTCACGGCGACAGGGAGACCTGCGATAAAAGCTGTGTGCCCAAGCCTGCCTCTAGTCCCTCCGAGCCCAAATTTGTTCCCGCAGTCTCGTGTCGTTCCCATGAATCTCGGTTATCGAAGTTCGAAGTCCTCCGATCGGCCTGACGCCCCCACGACTGGTGACCGTCGTCAGAAGTTGCATTAATCGCTGTCTTTCCCTTCGCTTTCAATAAAATGGCCGATCTTTCTCGAAATCTGCGATTGCAAATCTACCAATTGAACTGTTAATAAAAATGAATCATCAAGATTTAAAAATAATTAAATCGTATTCAATTGAAGATAATGCATACTTAATAGATGAGAAAATTTTAGAAAATGATTCAAAGCAGTTTGCTCACAGCAAAAGGAAAACCGGGCCCAAGTCGCCGACGAGGTATCACAACCGTGAACCCGGGAACAACTCAAGAACCCAAAGAAACGCACCGCAGCTTTTCCTCCTGAGACGAGCAAGTTGCCATGATCGAGTTGCTTAAAGAGTTTTCAGGGACGTCTTCTCGCTTGGTCCTACACACAAAGACATGCCCGGGCTAGATACATCTATCGGGAGCACTGCAATACCCCTTCAAATTACCCATCTTTTGGGCGGGGCGCTGGCGGCGGAAAAGGCGCTCGTCTTTCGCGCAGGGCCGGTGTCCGAGACCTCGCTTCAGCGGGGAAGGAACAAA